>JAYJLV010093576.1:0-12808 GCA_036873485.1 Torymus texanus | reverse complement strand
ACACAAATATATAAATCCATGAGTAGCGTGATCGTTTACATGATACTGTACAGTATGATATGTATACATTCAACAATTTTAATGTGTAATCTCTTTTAGTCGATTGCCCAAAGTGCACTAACGGTTTGAGCTCCAACCCTTCTTACATATACTGTGGCTGTATGTAGCCGTTTTATGAAAAATATATAGTTACAGGTCATTGGGTCTTTCGTACATGACATTTCCCTCGTGTCAGCAAACACGTGTCTTCTAACGATAGACAGTCGTTTAAGAGATTTTTTGCTGATTTCACTAACGTCGCGAAATTCTTTTCACGGCAATGTAATCTATACCTTATCAAAATAATATGTCGCCTTACTTCTTCAGTAATTCCATACTCTCTATGTAACATAATAAAGATGTTTTTAACAATTACGGTAAAGACAAAACTAAAGAAGCGTGGATATTTTAATTTATCTGACTCAACATTTCACGTACGTGACTTTTTCTTTATATAATTTCACTACCTAGATATACGTACCGGGGGTTGTAATCGTATACTTTATTAGTAACGTCAGAAAGACTGCTTCATAAAAATAAAAAAGTTAAAATTTCAATTGTCAAATTTTTGATGTGATTAATAATTTATTATTAGAATATAATATACCTGGTGCAAACTGATAAATTTTTATTAAACATTTTAAAATAGTACAAAATTTTCATACGCTTTTGAACTGCAGATGCTAAAAAAAAAAGAGCGAAGACGTGACGTGGATTAAAATAATCGAGCGAGGTGTAACATGCTTCTTATCTACAAGAATAGACGATAATAATGCAGAATCAAAAAGTTTTTCAATTTGGACTTTTTGGTTAATCCGAGAGTGTCATTGAATGTGTTTCGCTAAAATATGAATACCTTGTGAAAATGACGCAAATATCTTAAAAATTGAAAAAGTTAATAAACAATTAAATTTGTTTATTGCTATTTTCCATTATAATTGCGTGATTTTACATGGAAATTAATAATAAGCATATATAATGTTATCATGTCAATGTACGGTGTAAAAAATTTAGGAATTTAAGTACTTTTTTCGTTAAATTTTTTGCCAGACAATTAAATCGCTTATATATCGGAAAATATGCGCGAAAATATAAGCGAACATGAGTGTTCTGCTTTAGAATCCCGTCAAAATACAAATAATTTAAACTATTTTACGAGCTTAGAAAGCTACGAATGAAGAGCAAAGAAGAGACGAGAATTAAAATACTTGAGCGAGAGGCTACATGAGGCTTATCATCTTTCAGCTACACAACTCCTATCTATTTTGCAGCGGTAGGTAAAAATACAAAATAATTTTTTCTATCGTTTTGATTTGTTGGATAATCAATCAAATATTTCAAAAATTGATAAAGTTGTTAAAAAAATTAAAAAAATTATTTGTTTTTTTTGGCTTTTTCTTTTAATAGCCTAATTTTTGACTGAAGATAGAATAAAATATATACAATATGATGTGAAAACTGTAGTTTCGTAAATAATTGATTTGATTTTAAAATACTTAGACGGTGATGTCATTCCGATAAGAACCGAGCAACTGACCGACTAGCTGTTAGCGATTATGCGGTGTTACTTTACATGTTCAACATTTAAAACAATGTTATTATCATAAACTGATACCCAAACGTATGTTTGCGAATTGTATTTTCTCGCTTGACAAACTATGCTGATGTTGCTCTCGTCTGTGTGATGAAAACCGGATAATGCTTATCACTTATACCGGATACTTTACATGTACAGCGTGAAAGACAATGTTATAATCATAAAGCGACATCCAAACACGTGATTGCAATTTATACTTCTCACAAGACGGACTGAGTTGAGGTTGCATAGTTCTCACGGTGTCTGTTCCACAATTATCGACAAATTCACATATCGGCCCATTCTTACACGTGTAAGCTGTGTCATTTAATAAGAATGTTTTATCCTTGCGTGAATACGGCTATCACTTCTTACTCGCATCTCAATCGGGTCACGTCGTCGCGCTGAGATGCAAGCACGCGAACATTATTTTGCAGGTGTTCCCCGCAGCGGCTCACCAGACTGCGTCGGGGCCCTGGAGACCCAGGGTAGTTCCGACATACCGGCAGATGCCCCAGTCCACCCTACGGAAGTGGCGCTCCTCGACGAAATATCGGTGGGGCGAGAGAACGTCAATATACCGGGTGACGCTCCAGTTCACCCCACCGAGATAGAGCTCCTCGCCGAAATATCTGATACCGATATTTCGATGGGTCGTGAGGACGACGTCGACGTCGAGCTTGTCTCGGACGACTCGATAAGTTCCTTTCAAGGCCAAAAACATATGCTGCTGCTTCAGGCCGAAGAAAACAGCCAAGCCAGTACCAGCAGCAACAGCAGCAATACCACCAGCAGCAGCAGTAACACCAGCAGCAGCAGAAAAAGCAGCAGAAGCCAAGGATTTAAAGGCTTGAAGGATGGTGTGGTGCCTGGGCTGGGCACCATTCAACAGCTGATCGGCAATCTGGAGCAGCAGCAGAGGCTACGTAGTTTGCCGACTCTTGTGCGACGGGGCCCCCGGTCTGTGACGCGTCGTGACGTTTGTTTACATTGTAGTCGACGCTTTTATATACAGCGTCGACTACAAAAAACAAAATGAGTATATTGTGAGCGGTGCACAAGGTGTAGTGGCGTAAAATGCCACTTTTAGTAGTGAAAACATTATAAACGTTTAAAAATATGCCCAAAAAACAGTGTTAGTTATAAGTTAAAAACATAGTGAGTGAGAAAAAACAGTGAGTGATAAAAACAGAATTTTTGAAGAATTTTTGGAGTAGTGAGCCAAAAACGAAAAGGTAAGATTTTTTGTTGTTTTAATTTGTTGATTTAATTGTCTGAAAAAATTTCTTAAAATAGTACATAATATATTGGATTTTTTATTTTTGCAACATATGTGTGTATGTATGCGTTTGTGTGTGTATATGCATGTGTGCATGTATGTGTTTGTATGTGTGTATGTCGTGTGCTGTAATTTAATATTCGAAGGAATTTTTAATCCCGCGCTGTGGGTCGTTGTCAGCAATTCTTGGCCTTGTCTTCTGTGATAGGGGTCAAGTTTGTTGTGACGGCCAATAGCGCGGGATATACTACTCATTAGAATAATCCTTTTATATTCTCATATCACATAGAATATTTATTTAAAAAAAAAAAATCGACAAGATCCGTCCAATTTAAAAAGAGTTAATTTGGAAATTCGATTACGTACGAACGTACAGACTTACATACATTTTAGAATCATTTTCAAACATTCATTTTTTATTTTAAATTAACGCTGAAATTAAACAGAAGTAGTGTTTCTATTCAAAATTAAAGAAGCGTGGGCACTGCGGGGCCAGCGGGATAGAGCCAAAGCCGGCACGCCTGCCGGCGTGGTTGCCTTCGACCGTCACTGCGACTATCGGGCGCCCCCTCTCCCTCCGCTAGCCGACGTTTACTCACGGTCTCTTTCTCTCTCTCTCTCTCTCGCGCGCGCCCATATGTGCGCGGAGCAAACGTTTATCGATGCCGTATCGGCCGGCGCTCGAGCGCGCACGCGCTTTAAAAGATATAGAACGAAGAAAGTAAGCATGCTGAGATGTCATGGTAGCTGATCTAGTGCATGTGAGGATCTTTTGCTGCCGACTACGGAGTCCTGTTCAAGTTTGATCATCAGTTTGCGTCGCTGTGCGGATTACAGCGGATATGGAAAAGCACTGTAAAAAAAGAGGTGCACTCTATAAACGTGCACGGTGTCTACGCTCAGCCGAATTAATTGCACAATATCGTACTAAGCATCGCGAAGTAAAAGAATTTATGTTATCCGCTAGGCAGGCGTATTTTCGAAATAAATTTGCCTCGACGAACGATAGTGTTCGCAATTGGTGTATCTTAAGGAAGGAGCGACTAACTGCTGGTAAGATTAGTCCTAGTTGCAATAACTTTACTGTGCACGAGTTATACTCGTTATTCAGTTCAGTTGCCTGTCCACACCCCCTTTGCCCCTCAAGTTCTTTTACCACAATAGTTGCATATATCCAAGATATTAGTGATGGTACCTTGTTATCTTTTCGTGAAATAACTGCCGCTGAAGTTTACGAAACTGCGCGAATGCTTTCTAGCAGATCTAAAGTTCAGAGCCCGGATGGGCTACCTTGGAAACACATTGAGAGTTTGTTGTTACCAGTTTTACCTTTCTTCGTTAAAACCTTTAATTGATCGATCAGCACAAATGTTTATCCGGATCTGTGGAAGCGAGCCTTGATTGTCCTATTAAATAAATGTGATAATATATATACTTATTACTTATTATTTATTGACCTAAAACAATTGCATCCATACCTTTATATTCACTGCCTTCAAAATATATAATTTATATTATTTCTTAATATTATTAATAATTTAACAAACACTATGTATTCAGTATTGATATCGCGTCTCCCACGTATTTCGTGTTTTTGAAATTTATGTTATCAAAGTATTTATTCACGTCCGTATTCGTCTAGCTCATTCTACGTAAATCTCGCTTCTTCCGCCTATTTGTATTTTGAAACTTTTAATTTATCATGATCATATATTTGGAAACTCTAATCATATCATATTTAGTCTAAAAATATGTATAGAAAAATTTACGTAGAGTATAGACGTATATATAATAATAGCTAAAAAGTGTTTTTTTATGGAATTGACGATTTTCACAATATTTTTATGATATTGTAATTTTTTCATGTCTAATTTACAAAATCATTAATGTAATATGACGGAGAGTATTTCTCCGTCGCCTGTATTATTGTGTATCATATATTCTAATGTTTACAAGCTGTTACAGATGCGGAGAGCGAGAGGGAGCTTGAGCGGCTAGGAGAGTGAAAGAGAGAGAAAGAGAGAGACAGAGAGAGAATCGATACTGTCGGGAGTACCGTGCGCGGAGAGTTAATTAGTGTTTAAGTCTGGCCTTGACCGGGTAATTATGAGCCCTTACGCACGTTGTAGTTCGGTATTATACCGGCGCGTGTTTCTTTTGTGATTAATGCATAACTCGTTGGAGAGTATTTGTGCGTGTGCAACACTGTGTTGGTGCAGTGGACTTTGTGCGACCCCGCTAAACCCGGGACGAGCGATTACCGCAAGGCGACGAGCGCTTGGAACGAGCCGATAGGACGTGGGCAGAGTACAACTCTTGTAAGTGTCTTCACGACTCTCTATCTCTCTCTCTCTCTCTCTCCCTCTCTCTCTCTCTCTCTCTCTCCCTCTCTCTCTCGCTCTCTCTCTCTCTTTCTCCTACCGCTCAGCGTAGCTCACGCGGATTCCCCGCGCTCGCTCATTAGGCGTGTAATGTAATTTACGTTGTGTGTACGATTTAATAAACTAATCTTCTTATAATTACTTCGCTTTCACCTGATTATTTTGCCACGTTCTTGAACCCTTATTCCCCATTACACTTATTATCATATATTTATTTGTACGGATAATTACACGCTAGCCGGGAGCTAGTTATCCATTACAAATTGTCGCCCTTTGAAAAATTCACAGTTTTCGAGAACGTTGGTGAGTAAAATTTGTGCGCGTCTGGAGTGCGAAAGATGGCATCGCGCGTCGACATTAGTTCCCCCAGCATAAAAGTGCATTAAGCACGAGCAATCTAGCACCAGTGGAGTGGATGCATTACGCATCATCGTACTCCAGAAAGTCTAGCAAGGCCATCGTCGAAAATTTACATCGACAGAAGTGCACGGGCATTGTTTACGTCGCGCACCGATACAGTACTCGGGCCGCGCCGAACATAAACATAGCGCACCTTCCCAGCACACGAAATTACGTACCGTGTGTCAGAGAGAAGCACTTCGAATATTATATTCGAAGTTAGAATAATTTCTCACGCGCGAAATATTATTACAGCTAACGCGCCAATCTAACGCTATATACATTGAACACGCATAAGTTTATAACGTACCGCGCGTCACATACAATCGAACTATAGCGACATCGCAGAATATGCATAAATTACTTATCAAATAATTATTGAAAGCGGACTCTCATAAAACAACAGTAATTTTTTTACAACTTATTTAAATAAAAATTAATTTTATTAGCAGCGCATCAGCGAACTTAGAAGCAAACAGCTGGTTACGCGGGGACAAATACCGCGACGGCGAATAACGCGTGCGACGTATAGTCACCTATAGTTGAATAGGTCGCGAAAATATTTAATTCGTTTTCGTTTTCTTTATTTTCTCTCTTTGGATTGTTACGAAATAATTATTACAATTATTGAAATTTTGCGAAACAAAAATTATTATTATTTAAAAGCGAGCAAAACAATTATTGATATTACTCTGAATTTACTAAATTATTGTAACTATCATTTAGCTAGTATTTAATAAATAATTATTGAATTTAATACACATATAATAGCGACGACACAAAATTATTATTATTAAATTATTATTATTATTAAATTACTATTTTATAAATATTTATAATTAACATCGTTTCTCATTTGCTCGGTTACGTCACATAGCGAAGACGCATTACCGAACAGCAAGAAATTCGGAGATATCGCGCATTAATTTAAATTTATTAAAATTTGGAAATTGAAGTATTAGTCTTCAATAATTAATTAGATAAATACCTTTGGAATTTTAAGAAGAATATAGTTGCGTAATCAACTAATAACGGCAATAAAATCTTATTTAATATTTTATACTTTAAGTTATTTATAATTATTTTCGAATTCTCTCCAGCCAAATATTAATTAAGATCCTTTCTTACTATGTAATAAAATTATTTTTTTTTTTACTTACTTTTATTTATAAAATTATTTATAGCAAGTGACGAAGCGGAAAAATTTTTTTTGGTTTTTTAATTCTCTAATATTAAATTAAAAATTTAAATTGAAAATTAAATTAAATTACAAAACGAATTCTTTAGTGATTCACGCAACAGACACTTAAAATCCCCAAAGGCGATATATTTTGAATTAAAAATTTTTTTTTCTCCTTTAATTTCTTGGCGAAGCGCATTCAGAATTATCGAGCGACATAATAACAAACATAGACGACATCACATTCGACGAAACCATGGGAATGGAAATCCAAGGTCGGATAATGAAGCGCCGCTCATAGGAAAGGGCGAAGCGACTTATACGCCGCCAACTCCTGACAACGACAAGAACGGCAGTAAGCCACGAGGCCACCAGACTCTGAAGAAAATTCGAATCATCCGAGCGCGTCAGAACACTCACAACGGTATTTACCAGTGGGAATCGGCGGATTTCGGCTACGGGCTTTACATGATTCAGGAGCGTCGCGCACCGCGGTAGGCCCGATCGGCTTACAAATCGCTACCGCGTGCGATAAATAGATCACTCCGCATCGGGGCGGAGGAGCATGCCTCGCAAATGGCCGGACATTGTCAGTCCTTGGTCAAGTAAACCTACCTTTTGTTGTAGCAGGCGAACGTCACTATTTAGACGTCGTAATTCTGGAAGAATTAGAAGCAGACTATCTGCTCGGCGCTGATTTCATGCGCAAATTCAATGCCATTTTGCGGCCTCGCGAAACAACGCTAAGTATCGAAGGCGTTGACGAGAAAATTCCGCTAGAATTGTCAGCGTTAGCGCATGACGAAGCGAGGGCGATCCATCTCGCTTCGGTGGGCCTCGCCGACGTTGATGACGTCCAGCAACAGCAGTTGCAAGAATTGCTCGAACAACTGTTTCCGGTAAGCGGCCAACCGCTAGGATGCACTAGCTGGGCTGAGCACAACATTGAAGTGACAAGTTCCAGGCCGATCAAACAGAGGTACTACCCTGTCTCGAAAACGTCGAGGAGAAAATGCATCGGCAAGTGCATGAGATGCTCGAAGCGAGCATTATTATTCGCTCAACTAGCGAATGGTCGAGCCCAGTTGTTATGCAACGGAAAGCGAATCGCACGTATCGATTTTGCATCGATTATCGGAAATTGAATGCGATAACGAAAGCAAGTGCGTACCCGCTACCGCACATGAATGCGATTCTACGCAAACTACAAAATGCACGGCACATCTCCATCATTGACTTGAGTAGCGCATACCACCAAATCCCGTTACGGAAGGAAGCGCAAGCCTTAACCGCTTTCATCGTTCCGGGAATGGGCCTCTTTGAATTTACTCGAATGTCATACGGTGTCGTAGGCGGGCAGCCACATTTCAAGTGCTTTCCGACCGCGTCGGAAATGGAACCTCATGTGTTTTCGTATCTAGGCGACATTATTATCGTCACGGAAACGTTTGAGGAACACCTCAAGTGGCTGAAACGACTAATCGTGAGAAAAGCGAATTTCATCACACTGAGGTCACATTCCTCGGGGTGTTAGTCAATATTGGAAGTGCCTATATTGGAATACTCGGCGCCGAAAAATCTTAAATAGTTAAGGAGATTTCTTGGCATGGCGTCGTGGTATCGCAAGCTTCTGCCCGACTTCGCGACGATCGAAGAGTCGCTCACTCGCTTAACTAAGCACAATGTTGCGTATGAGTGGGGCGAGATTGAGCAGGCAGCTTACGAGTAAATTAAAGCTCTGATTGCGTCTGCGCCGGTGTCACACCGGCCGTCGTCTGAACATCAGTTTGTGATTCAAACAGACGCAAGTGGTACTGGCCATGGGGTGGTACTCACGCAGACAATTGACGGCGAAGAGCGAGTATTATGCTACGAGTGGTGCCCTATATCCTTTCCTCCAGGTTGCCAGAGCAGGGGGAGAACAGGCGCGACTGCTGTACTAGTTTGTCGAGCGCGATACCTGCTATTGGACCGTACGTAGCACTTTGCCTGCGCGCGAAATATGAAAAGCTTTTCGCGCGAACCCTCTTTATGCGCGCGCGCTCTATCTCTCTCTGCGCGCACTCTCTTTCCATGCGCGCGCTCCTAATTTTCCTCTGCGCGCACTCTAGCCCGGCTGCCGTGTCCCTCTCCGGTTGCCGATCCGTCTCTCTGCTTACTGCGCTCTCCTCCTCGGTACCTGCGCGTCGTTCGTGCGCGACACTCAGTCAGCGTTGATCGCGCTTGGGTGCGCGTCTCTCTCTGCCCCCCCGTCCTTGCCTCTGGCTTCCATCTCCGCGTCGCGCAGCACTCACGTGCGCCATTTCTCTCCCCCCCCCAGGGTCGCGTGCTCCTACTCCGGAGGAGCGGTTGTATGCGTGTGCGCGAGTGACCGTGCGCGGGGTCTCCAGCGTGGTGTGCGGCAACATGGCTGCGCGTGATCAGCCTCGTGGTATAATTAGTCACAAACTTAAGCATAAATGATGGTTTATGCAATGGAACACGATTAAAAATAATTAGGCTATTTAAATACGATATAGAAGCTGGAAATAATAACAGGTGAAAAATCAGGAAATAAAGTTTTTATACCATTAAGTACTGCATAATCATCTTCATTACCATTTATTGTTAATAGTAAACAATTTCCTATCGTCTTAGCTTTTGCTATGACAATAAATAAATCACAAGGACAAAGTTTTGATGCTTAAGGTATTTATTTTAGAAAACCATTGTTTTCACATGGACAATTATATGTTACACTATCTAGATGTAGGAATCCAAATAATATATTTATTCAAAATGATTCAGACAATAAAGAGGAAATTATAAATATTATTTGGAAAGAAATTTTTGATGAATAAATTAAAAGAACACAGTAAAAACTTGGTCTGCTTTCAGCGACCTATCTTAAAAATTGGTGTACTTTCAGCGATAAAACTTGGTCTGCTTTCAGTGACCTTAAAAATTTATGTAGTTTCAGCGAACTAAAAATTGGTCTACTTTTAGCGAATTTCAAAATTGGTCTGCTTTCACTGACTTTCAAAATTGGTCTGTTTTTAGCGACCTTGAATATTGGTCTGCTTTCATCAATTAAAATTTTAATTGAATAAAATTAATTTTGTAAAACTTTAAAGTTTTTTTTCAGAGGAATAGGCTTTTTTTACTAACTTTTTATAAACAAAAAATGAACTATTTAATCAAAAATAAATTTAAAGTTAGTAAAAAAGGGGATACCTCTTTAAAAAAAACGCGCCTTCTATCTACCTTCTGGTTGGCGGTGAAAAGATAGACTTTTTATATACCTTTATATATACTTATAATATACGATTTACCTTTCCTTTGTTGAAATTCGAAGATGTTTTGATTGTTATCTAAAGCTTCTTTAGAGTACATTTATGTGCATTAGACAATATGATAACAAAATTAATCTTGGTGTCCTTGGTATGTTTACATTTTGATGTCCTAAAAAATTTTTGCCTCTCATCCACATCTTAAGAATAAAAATTGATTTATAAATAAAAGGTCCATGAATGGGGGTTGGCGAGCGGAGTGAGCAGGGGGAACCCCCCTAGTATATATACATATATATAATTCATAAGTATTAATATAATTTTTCATAAATTGCCATTTAAAATTAAATACGATACAATAATGTCAATGAACTTGTAACAAAAAATTACTGATGCTAAAATAATTTTTAACGGAAAATGAGGCGAGTGCGAATTCCTACGACACAGCGTTTCATCCACGCGACACTGCGACAAAGTGTATCATCGCGTAACATGACACACTTTTTCTCCAAATTCATTTTATAGACACACAGCAATAATACTTCGCAAGCACTTTTATAAACCAAATGCGACCATTTAATAATTTAAAATAAGATGATCTCGATCATATTTAACCGAAATTATTACCGTTATAAAAGAAGCGAAATGCGTCCACACGCGTCAGTCACAACGTACGAGAAACCTGGCGAGCTCCGTATACTTCCACAACATTGAGGCAGTTATAATCGTAAGCCTTACTCATCTAGTAAGCAGTATTTATAAGTTATTATAATCAATTCACGAAATAAGTGACAAATTAAGCGGGAGAACAACTGAAGAACAAGGGTCTACAAGTGAAGTCGCAACATCTGTATTTAACTCGAAGCAAGTCGATTGTATTGGTAATTAATTGTATTTCATTTCATAAAGACAGATTTAAATCAATTATTATTTGTTTCCCTTTATTCCGGACTTTACACTATCATAATGATAAAATATTGCTGGACCTATGAAACCTAGATTTTAATAAAATATAGATTTTTTGTGGAAAAAAGCCCTTTGAAGTTTTTTCTTAAAATGCATTTATTATAAGTAAAATGTGTTTCAAAATAGATAAAGATCATGATAATTCATGTAAACTGCTACTTTGATAATCTTTAGCTTCGAAAATATTTGTTAAAAAATTCTAAAAAATTCAGGGTAGTCCAAAATATGGCGTTGATTATGTAAAAAATGTTGAAGCAAAAGAAAAATATTTCATCTGTGACATGACTTTACTCTGGGCGTAGGCTCTCGTAAATAATTAGGCTGAAGTTCAATGATTATTCACGGTTTATCTGATAATATAATTTACACTCAAATTATTATCTAAGGTGACAATTGATTTTATAGATAACACGTAAATAATATATGCTTTTTCTGCACAGACAATTAATACAGATACAAAATATTCACTACTCCTATTGTCGACCGGAGTGGTACGGAGTTTAACGATCTGTTCGCGTATTAACTGATGCGAGTGACACATATCGCTTCTTTTATTCACGGTTTAATTTAGGTTAACGATGATTTTGAGAATGTGTCCAAATCATCTTTTTAAACAATTTGGGTAAATATTAAAACATCATCCTTTCGATTTCAAATTAAAAAATTCTGAGAGTAAGGGGAAATCTCTATATAAATAGGAATACATAGCATATATGAGTGGCTTATATCATTCTACCCTTACTTATGACAAGCTCTGTAGGGGAGACCATAAGATTGTTCCTGATTTTAGCTGTTCTGTTAATAACAAATTTTTAAAAAATTTACATTTTATACGAGTCCAATTTTGTCCCAATCGGTAATTTTAAGCATATTTTTTACTATAACTTTTTTAGCGTTCATCAACGGCTTTTCAAACTTTGGTATTATAATAGTATTTACAAAGACGAAAATTTCCATGATATTAAAAAAAGTGTGCCACTCGTATAAACAAAATGGAGGATACTTAAACAAGTGTCTCCCATTTTTTTCATACATCTAAATATCCATGATTTTTCACTATTAAGGGGGTCTTACACCTAAAAATTAAAAAAAAAAGGATTTTTCTTTTATTTGATTTTTTGGTTCTATATGTTATTCTAAACTTATATACAAAGTTTGAATCGGATCTTTAAAAAATTTCCGAAGATACAAGCAATAATGTCAATAAACTTTTAAGAACATGTCACCGATTTCGTCCGTTCTTGCCAGCCAAATGTAGGGTGCATTGAAAACCATTTCACAACTGATTTTACACCTAAATAAAAAATAGAGAATATTCTGAAACATTCAATTCCAAATTTATAATGATAATTTTCTAAATAATTTATTAACGAAAAAATATTACAAAATAAAAGAAAGATATTTCGGCTACGAACATAAACATAATAAATGCGTTAAATAACTAAATATTAGAATTTATACGTATACAAAAATTTAAAATGTGATTCGCGAAGTTAAATTGCGCGTCCATATTGAAAAGCATGCGAGAGAGACTATATATATATTTCACACCAGGCGTCGCAAACCATCAGCTGTCGTCTCCGTCGTCGGTTGTTCAGTGCGCCCGCATGTGCTTCACAATTAGGGCCGTATTTAAGGTTGTGATTGTTTGTTCATAACAAAAACATTTATTCAAGTGAAGTCATCACCAAAAACTTCAATCAATTCAATACTAGATAA
>JAYJLV010093534.1:1807-12812 GCA_036873485.1 Torymus texanus | reverse complement strand
GTGTTTGTGTGCGCGAGGGGATGTGCGATATATATATATATATATATATATATATATATATATATATATACACGGTTGAAGAAGAACTACTCGAGAACTTTTACCTCGCGAGCCACGAGCAAAGTGATCACGGCATTACGTAGTATAGTGATCGACCGATGTATATATGTATATACATATGTTATATAAGCCAGGTGAGCGTAAAATTTTCGCGATGTCTCTCGCGTGACGATTGTTTGGCTTATTTTAGAGTAGTATAAGTATCGATTTTTCGAGGTCACCGCGTCAACAAAGTTCAGAGAAGTTGCGAGTCTGTATATAGATCCTGGCTTGACGTTTCTTGGATTGGATTTGCCTATTTTAAGGTTTCGATATGAGCTGTGGTCGCGGATTATCGACTTAATTAATAAACATACGCGGTTAGAAACTCATTGTAAAAAAAAACTCTTTTACACGATTAACAATCACAATAAATTCAGAGCTGTTTTATTAGAATGTTTTAACGCAACGAAGTAAAAATATTTTACAGCTAATATATAAATCAATACTTTTTACAAATCAAACCAAAACCACACGCACCCTATAATCTAAACCCGTCACACCTCTTCAAAATCAAATTTTCCTCTAATCATCGGGTCTGAGCATCTACACATACACACACGCCGCAGCTGCGCGATTAGGAAAACCATGCGGGGGGTTTTTTAAACCGGCGCGTGCCCGATGACGTAGTAGTTTTTTCGGTAAAAATTAAAGAAAGGCGCCGCGATAACGGAACTCGGACGCGTGCAGCTGCATTAGACGCGGCAGATGCGCATCGCGTATATACGACGTGATTTTATTTTTTTAGAGTTTGACGGGTTAATGGTCGAAGGGAATGGATTTCGACTGGGTTTATCTGATAATGACTTAATTGAGAGGTTAAATATCGTGTTCGGAAGGTTGATTTTATAACTTTATTAAGGTGTTTGGGCTGTTAGAACATAATTATAGTGTATTTCTAAGCTTATAACGGAAATTCGAAAATTCATGAATCTCCCATTAAAAAAAAACTCTATAAACCGATTTAAAACATCTCTTTATGTTTCTAAATTATCCATTCCACAACGACACACGTTTTCCTTCCAAATTGACTCTCACCACAAAAATATTATCTCAAAATCGCCGTCGGACGCATCCTAATACACCTTTTTCTTTCATCTTCTCGCATACGCCCTACTCCGGACAATGAAAAAAAAATTAGGGATCGCACGCGTATATGTCATACTATGTGCATTGTATTCGCGGTCAATCGATCAACGCTTCTTTTTCCGATTCTCACATCGTGCCCTACAGCTGAGCACAGACAATGGCTGTATATTCGTACATGTATAGTTGCTATATATAGTGAGGAAAAAAAGATCGGATATGTTGGTGGTGGGAGAAAACGACGATGGTGACAAAGAGCGGGAAAGTGATGGGAAAGTTCGCAGTGAGTGGTGGAATAAGTAAAGGATTCTGGTTGTTATAAGTATTGTTCACTAATTGAAAAGAGAACGAACAAATTACATAAGCAACTTTTTAACGACTACAGATCCATTTTCTCTGTTACTTGTAAATACAACTGATATTTCCTTCGATACCAACCCCATTAAAATAGAACTAAAACTGTTGCATTAACAGCACTACTGTCGCATAACAGTTCACTCTCTGATCTTCGATTTCACACATTCGAATCGCCACCCTACGCACATACACATACAAGCGAGGGCGTCAAAAGAAGGGGGGGCGATGTAAATCCCGTTTAAATTAGCTCCAACTCGTAACGGCAACGCAAAGGAGGCGGTTTACAGCTTCATTTCGCGAGGGCGTCAACGAATTGGTGTGCGGTATAATGGTTGTGAGATTTCACGGGGAAGTACAACGTTTTCACGGACGATGAGTATTGCGGGTGGATGGATGGAAGTGATACAATATACTGGGTTGGTTGGAGATTGAACGATCGGCCGGTTAATTGGTGTATTTTAGGGTACGTGATTGTTTAAAGTTAGAGAAATTAATTTGGGTATATATCTGAGCATATGGTTTGTGAAAAAAATAATTTATAAAAAGCGAGTATTGTTATAAAACAAATCAGTAAATAATAAACAAGAATCAAACTGTCAATCTTAATAAAATGCACGCGCGTCACCGTACCAGAAAAATTTTCTATTCCACTACTCACAATGTATCACTATCATACCCATCCAAACGAAATAATCTCGCTTACGCGACAATCGCATCATCACCAAAGTAGAAAATTCACAACACCTTACGAAAAAAAAAAAAAAAAAACATCCCCGAATCCAGCGCATCAGTAGCAGCAGCAGCACCGCGCAACAGACAAAATGGCTCTTTCGATATATATATAATATGGGCGTGACAATCTCGTTGAGAATATCGCAGCTGCAAAGCTTCATACGCGGTACCGACGACATCTGTTCTGCGGCGACGGTCGACGCGCCAATCGCAACCTATTAGATCCCGCTTAAGGGGACGACGACTACAACTATACGTTGCTGTATATATGTACAACGAGGAGGGTGCTAAATAAATAAGGGGGCATTGCCATGCGCTTGGAATCATTATTTCATTGCGTGTGATTTATATATAGGGACCGAGGTAGACAGAGAGAAAGAGAGAGAGAGAGAGAGGGAAAGTAACGGATGCGCGCGTGTGTGTCGTTGTCGAGTGAAAGAAGAGAGAGAATTGAGGAGGATCATAGGCGCAAAAGGGGGTGTGGAGAGAAAGAGAGTGAGATTTTTGAGAACGCGCGGTTTTAGAGTACTTGACGCGGTGAGATCGAGGGAGAGAGAGAGAAATGTGTTTTAACGTTTAGGTTCATTTGTCGAAGCGAGTATATATAAGTATATACGGTCAGAGTTTCAACGAATAACGTTTCTTCTTTTTTTAAACATTTTCTCTAATTTTTAGCAAATATTAAAAAATACTACTACTACTACAAACAATATACTCACAGTTAACTTCGTCGAGGCTCTGCGGCATTACAGGCGGTAGATTCGTCACCGCTTGATGCCAACCAAATAATCCAGCCGTCGGGCCGATAGGTCCCGTCGCACCAGGGCCTGTTGGTCCTGCGGGTAATGGACCCACCCTGTTAAGACTGAAACCAGCCGGTGCACCAGGTAAACCGGAAGCCGCGCCCGTCGGCTGAAGCATTGTGTGCTCAAGGAGCTGTTGGTATGTTGCCTGCACATCGCTCGTTGGCGGTAACACCGTCGTTGTACCTGAAACCGAAAATATATAGGTTTTTACATATGTTTTTTTTTTTAAAGAAAAATGGTATGTAAAATGTGATTTAAATTGGATATAGGGTTTCTGCGAGTATCGAATCGGAGAAAGGAAGAATGTATTGTTATGTTATGAGGGACAAGTGTAGGTATGTGTATAATGTATAAATGACGAGAGATGTTTGTAAATATTTACCTTGAACGTCAGCTTCTTCACTTGTCGGCTTCGGGTCGTTCAGCTCCAGTATGTCGCTTATGTGAAAACCTGACGTTCTGCTCGCCGGCATTTTCATACTCTCGAGTATCCTGGAACATAAAATAAGCGTAAGCAGTGAAAATCGTGCACGAGGTATTCAACATTTTCATTTAAGTTATACTAATATCAGTTGTATGTTTCGCTAAAGTTATATATATATATATATATATATATATAATATTTCCTAATCGTTTCTCACGAAGCGAGTATCACTTTATTCAATTACACGCGAGTCTCTTTCTCAGTAAAAATATGACTTTTTCATCAAGAAAACCTATGATTTCGTAATCTTACAAATAGAAACCACCCTCGTAGTCTCTCATTCACAGCATCCCTAACAATTGCATCACAACGTTCGTACTTCCTACCTCCCAACTAGCTTTCTCTCTCTCTCTATCTCTCTCTCTCTCTCTCTCTCTCTCTCTCTCTCTCTCTCTCTCTCTCTCTCTATCTATCTATTTCTCTTTCCCTCTGACACCGGAAACGTACGCCACAGCAGCAACAGCAGCATCAACAGCCCACGCGACATCTTTTCACCTTGCAAAAGCCAAGCTGTGTTATAGACCCCACGCAGCGCACCTGCGAACCTCTCGTTCACCGTAGGCGGTCCCCAAAAATCACGACACACTGGCAGGTTGCTCTGCAGGACCCGTGGCGTAAGCTTAACGAGCTATTATCGCGTCACGTACGGGCCATCGACTGGTGCACGTTGTCTCTTTTTTTTTCTTCTTTTTTTAGTCAGGAAGGAAGGAAGGTAGGTAGGTGAGAGTTGTCGAGCAAGCAAGGAAAAGAGAGAGATAGAGAAAGAGAGAGCAGGTAGTATTAGGTGTGGAAGAAGCGAGTTCGTTTTATGATGATTTTATGGGAACTGAGGGATTGTAAAGTTCGTGATGGGGTTTATTACATTTTAGAATTAAAAGGGTTGGTGCAGTATGAGAAGAGAGTAAGAGAATAGAGGTTAGAGTTTGTAGAGGAAATTTTGAGGGAGAGTAAATTAGATTGATGTCTAAATTAAAGGAGATACGGTGCACTTTAGTTCACAAGCGTATAGCTAGAAATTCCAAGCGAAAGTCAATTAATCTAATCCACTGATAAGACGTTGAATCGATCAAAATTACATAACGAAAAAATTCTTTGAGGAAAACCGGATGTATATATAATTATCATCGATACGAAGCAAATTTTCCTACTCACGGTAGCAAAAAAAAAATCTTAACAACGATAAAAAGAAAAAATACCTATAATATATATATATCGCATTATCTCTCCGACTTTTTCAAACTATACCTGCTCACTGCTATACTCACAAACCTTCCCACCAACACAATTATACTCGCGCGATCACGAAAATCCTTACCGAACGCCTGCGCGTGAGCGGACACATAAACCCTAAAATAAACATCCAACACAGGTCAACGTAGCATATATATATAAAAAGCCATAGGAAGAATAACCATAGCACGCATAGACGTTAGAAAGGAAACTGGATTATAGCGTCCGAAGCGAAGGCGCGCGCGCGATCAGAGAATCTCAGCTTAGCTGCGTTCAGTTCGGAGTGAGAAAAGACAGGCTATATAGCCTATTGCTAAGTGGGCCCTATGTATATATATGCGCGTGTAAGTAAGGTTAAGTGGGCTTATATATATCTCTTGGACTTTCGACGTAGGCTAACTTTTCCAAAATTTTTCTTGTTTAATTGGTAGGGAAGAATATATGGCTAAGGATCAACGGAGATTTGAAGGTGCGAAAAGTCGGCAGGTGGCGTGAAAGATGAAGAAAGTATTATTGAATGGATTTTTCTTCTTTTTTTTATTGTGACTATGAGATTTTGATGGTAGATATATATGTGTGGAGATTTATAAAACGCAGTTTCAGTGTGAAATATATAGGAAAGATAAAGGTATAATAATGATATCGCGAATGTAATAATTTAATGCTTTATCGGGTCGCGGTTATTTTTACCAGACGCGAGGGAATCAATTTTGATTGCTTGTATACTTTCTATCTAAAAATTCATAATTAACTTTTTATTGTCGTTGGATTAATTGAGAATTTTTGCCTTTTTTTCGACTGGAGTAGAATTTGATACAAAAAGTAATATATCTACTAACACCGAACATGATTTTAAACACAGGTAACTTAAAATTTCAACACCGCCTACAACACAGACACAATATATAACTTGTTTCTTAACTATTACTATTTCATAACACACAATTCAGATAAACCAAATACACACGTCTACACTATCTTTACCAACCAAATCCGTCGGCCACCCCCGAACACACCATAATCGCGTCATCAACCGGATCATCTGTATCATCACGATCTCTTCACGATAACACGCGAATCCCGTTCGTTCTACAATATCAATCACGCAATCAGTTTTTCCGAGAAACCCCACGCCACTGTTGTACATTATATAATACGAAAAGCATCAGCTGCTACTATATACCGCCGTTGTTAATAAAAAGGTGGCGTCACCGCGACGAGGTAAAGCTCAATCGCTGTTAAAATTCTTATCAAAAGCAGGGAGATTCGATTGCGGTTGATATTTATCAGTAGATTTGTCGGACTCTTTTTTTTTTTTTTGCTTTTTTTTATCGGATATAAATTGACACACAGCTTTGTTTCACACGAGGTTGTTCACGATTTTCAGGTTGTTCTGTATCTATATTGTTAATATATGCACTCCCTTTTTTTTCACCCTTATATACACATAACAAAACTTAACGATATTCACATTCTCCTTCGCACAATGTTTATAATACGTCAGCATGATCAGCGTTCGTATATAATTACCTAGTATTAAGCGCGAAATGACTGTACCACACATGATTGAGAAAACTTGCAGGATATGGTAGGAACGACCACGGCAGTATCTTGTTCTTGTCCGCCATCGTCGTCTTTGTGCCGATCTCTATCATATATAAAACCGCGCACGTACACCCACGCACAGACACACCTATTACTGCTTTATATCCTTCAAAGCAGTATCAGCAATGGTAACGGGGAAATACCACACTTAGTAGTACATGGTTCTTTCGTTCTCACACTCGCACTCCTTTTTTATCTTCACAACAAACTCTTCACTGTATCCGTATATATAAATGTATCCAACTATTTTTCTTTATATATGTATGCACGTAACCGAAAAAAAAAACAACCCTCGGGTATATGAACCTCGAGGACAACAACACGCGGATAGCGCGCGCGCGCACTACGTTGAACGTGGAGTGCGTCCTCGACGGCCACTTGACGGGTAGTAGTGCTCTTCGGGGTTCGCTCTCCACGACGAGCCCCTGGGCAGCAAGCAGCAGTAGCGGTAGGGGCTGTAACACGTTCGAATGAGAGAGAGAAGAGGCGGGATTGGTAAAAGGGGGCGGCGCGACTACCCCTATGTGAGAGACTATAGTATATATATATATATATACACCCCCCTCCAGTTCGACACTTTTTGAACCCCTCCTGAGTGTAGGGAAGAGGGGGAAAGAGAAGAAGAAGAAGATGTAGATTGAGTGTAGCTGAGTGCGAGACTCGAGGTTTTTTTTTATGCTGTAAGAGGAGGCTGCTGCTGTTACTGCTGCTGCTGCTGCTGGGTTCGATGAGGTGTTGGGAGAGATTTTGGAGTTGTATATATAGATATGCTGGCGGAGTATGTTTGTTTATGATTTTAGGGGATAAGAGTAAGTAGTGGAGAGATTATTGTTGAAAGAACTTTTTATGGTGGGTTTAGGAAATAGAGTAGTAGTAGTAGTAGAATGTGTAATAGTTGAGAGTAGGATATGGAATTGTGAAGAGAGATTTATTTTTTTCGATGTAAAATTAGTTGGTGTTTGTGAACTATTTGATATTTGAGGATAAATACGACTAGCGTCCAGAATAGAACGGAAAGAAAGATAATATGCCGATATAAGTATTCACAGTACTACAAAAAATAGTTATATTGGTTACTGAATAAAAATACATTTTAAACGTGCATAGAAATTCTTTTTTTTAAATAGTAAAACTATTATAAAAGTCTATAAACCATATCCGCATGAGTTACACAAAAAAACTTCTCTCTATACATTACTTCATTCGAAATGATTTTAATAAAAAATACTAACAATAAGAACCTTTTTACCTCTCACCAACTTCTAAACCATTAACCATCAAATCAACAAATATTCAATTCCACCCTACTATATTTCTCTGCTACTTCCTTCATCGTACATTCGAAAATCCAAGTCCTCCATAATCAACAACCCAACAAAGGAGACCATCAACCTCCCTTCCTATAAACCTCATCCTCCATCCTCCCTCTTTCCCTCTCTTCTCACCCCTCGGGAGTGAGTTTCCGAGAGGTTCCC
Source organism: Torymus texanus (assembly GCA_036873485.1). NCBI lineage: Eukaryota > Metazoa > Arthropoda > Insecta > Hymenoptera > Torymidae > Torymus > Torymus texanus. The sequence goes on along the minus strand of JAYJLV010093534.1, from coordinate 4,938 downwards.
GCGCATGCGCAAGACGCACCCCGAGTAGAGAGTAACACCCGCCTCCACTCGCGTACTCCTCCTCACACTTCCATCCGATGTATATAGTATATATTCGTGCGAAACCAGGGAGTGTGTACGTCAGACATCGTCGAGTGCGGGCCACTCTTTTTGCTCAACACTCGTGTGGATGGGCTTTTGTAGAGTTGGATATCTTGTGTGTATATATTCGGGGTTACTGAAGGGATTGATTTTGGAATGAAATGTGGGGCTGCAATGCGATTGATTTTAATCGAGTTCTTTAGGTGACTTTGGGAAATAAAGATGTTATGGTTATGAAATTATTTTTTATTTGAAGCGTGAAAGTATGTATACGCAGGTTTTTTTCAAGGTATATAAATGTGGATCGATAAATGTAGTATAATTGTTGTGGCTGGTATAACGATTGTGTATCCGATGGTAAATCCTAATGAAAACCAGTAAAGTTATATTACGGTGATAAAAAATGTACTTTATCCACGAAAAAAAGTAAAAATATTTTTTTTTTATTATTACGTGAGGAATAATATAGGTACATATTTTATTTATATTTCAAAATGAATTTCTGTTTCACGATAGTTTAATTTGTGAAAGCTATATGGGCTTCAACATGCTTTCACGATAAAAATAAAAAGAACTATGTATTATCGATAAATTCGTGCGACTGATTGACAAATTCCAAATATTTCTTATATAAATACGCATTTATTGATTTTTTTTTAAAAATATTAAACGTGTACATTTTATATTTCCAATACAACGCCACCGACATTTCAAAAGGTAACATTCTACCGTACAATATTAGTATGATACGAAACCCTGTAACACCCGTGTACTACTACATACAATAAAACAATATTTATAGTACATCCACACCTCCGCCCCTCTTTTCTCACCCATTCACACATACATACACGCATGCAACTCTACCAGGGTGTACAGAGAAGTACCGAAAACAAGATTAGCACGAGCGGCGAGCGACAACAACGCTGCCGCCACCGCTTCGTTCATGTTCACAAAGTAAAGGCAAACACAGCGTGCACACGCGATGCCGGACGACGACCCATGCACAGTACCTACACATACACACATATACACGCGAGTATTTTTAAAAAGGAACAGGGAGATAATTTTTTTTTTGATGTATGTGTATGTGTGTGTGTACAATGGCGACCGTCGCGTATCAAAATATGCGCGCGGTCGAATTATGCGGCACGTGCGTCTATGCTCTTGTGTATATTGTAGGAAGAAGTACGCGTTTGGAGCGTTGTAGAAAAGAGTAGAGTGGAAATCTGATACAGTAGGATGGTATGTATATAATGGGAATAAGGGGTATAACGTGTTGTACAAGCGTGTGTAGCGGTTCAATAGATGTTAATAGTACGAAAAGGAGTATTAGAAGTGTAGAATGGTGGTCTGAGAAAAGATGAGAGTGTAAGGTACAGATTTTTGGGATTTTTTAGTGTTTTTTTTCGTTAACGAAGTCATTGTTAAAGATGAATTTTAAAATTGTAAATTGTTTTGTAGTGTTTATAAAAAGTACTTTGAAAATGTAAAATAAAGTTTAAAGGATGGATTTTTAGATATTAAAATGGTTGATGTGTTTTTTTTTAAATAATGGTAGTTTGAATGAAGTAACTTTTTGCAATTGAGTAAAACTGATAACTCGTGTTCTTCGATTTATATAAGAATCTTGCGAAAAACAACGTTAGTTTGATTCTTTAATTTTCCTTACCATCCCAAAAATTCTCTTTGTCTCCTTACCACCCCTACAACTCACAAACAAAAAAACTACTTTCATTTCCAACCCCACCCTACCCAGTCTACCTTGAAATCATCAAGTAACATATACAAATTGTTATCATACACCTCTTATCACCCTAAAATCCAAAAAAAAAACACATCCAACCTCTATACTAAACTCCTCTACTACTCTCTTTTCCACATACTTCAATCTCTCCATAGTACTCCTCGCAAAATCATCGTCCCTCAATTCCCTCTTGCACGCTCACACACGCAGCCATATCGTGCACAACAGCTCATGGCGCTGTTCTTGCTCCACTCTCTCATTGTCTGGGGGTTGCAAGGATCGCGCGCCCCTCTCCTTCATAAGCTCCGCCCTAAGTTCAACCTCACCCGCCAATAGGAATCTCTACACATTTCAACCAATCGTAGCGCTGCATCGATCTATACAACGAGCGAGCGAGCAAGCGAGCGAGCAGCAGGGCACTTTATTAGGAGAGAGCGTTAATGCGCCAGGGCATTAGCGGCGCTTTTACCGTGTCACTTTCGCGAGCTCTTTTCTCTCTACTTTTTTTTACTAGACTATATATATGTATGTGGATGGATAGATGGTACGACGTACGGTTCTTTGTGTTGGATACGATGCTTTTTTGTCTGTGTGTGTGTGTGTGTGTGTTTTTTTATAGAGGGATAGGGTGGTGAACTGGGTCGCGCTGATGTGGTGTGTTCGAGGATGTAGAGAGGTTTGAGATCATTGTGCTGTGGTGGTTTGGAGTGATACGGGGGTTGGTATATGAGGATGTGGTAAAGAAAGAGAAATGTTGATTGATGCGCGCGGGGTTACTTTTCATGCGCTAAAGTTAAGTTTGAAGTGAGAAATAGGATGTTATTGTATTGATTGATGTAGAAGTAGATGTAACTTTTTGTATGATAAATAACTATTGTAATGTAATATCGGATTAAAGAGAGAATTATTGTTAAATTTGTTTCTGTTGGTTTCTTGGTGGTCAAAGTATGCGACTAATCTCGTTTTCATAAGTAAAGAAAAACGATAATAAGATCTCCAGAAGTTAATGGAACTATATGGGAACCGTATTTTTATGAAGCAAATAAAAACAATATTTTTCAAATAAAGTAACTAAAAACAAAAAAATCTGAATAAAACTATATTTTATATTACTCATAAATGGAAATAGTAAACTTTTCTTAATATTATTTCGATTCACAGTAGAGCTAACTATGTTTTTAAATACCAAAACAATAAACGAATATTCGTTAACAATTCGAAGTCACTAATTTTCAAAGTAAACATTAATAACTGACATATTTATTACGTTTTTCGGAACAAATAACTACAAACTCATGCACAT
>JAYJLV010093523.1:0-12813 GCA_036873485.1 Torymus texanus | reverse complement strand
AAAGATTAGACAGCATCGTGATAAAGTGTAACATGACCCCTTCCCTCTCTCATGTTACTGTATAAAATTCAATAAAGTCACTTTCTATCCCAGCTAACTTATCCCCAATGTAATGCAAAATTTCTTGCGATTCAGTAACAGAAGTAACGCGTACGTGGGAGGAGCACAGCCGACGAAAGAAGACGACGACGAAGCATCAACAGCAGCAGCAACATCAGAAGAAGAAGAAGAAGAAGAAGAAGAAGAGCCAGGAGGCAGTGGTCGAAGGGGGTAAGGTCTACTACGTGAGCGTTTGAGCTTTCCAGCCTGGCCTCCTCCACCACCACCGCCACCACCACTACCGCCATCGTCGTCGTCGTCGTCGTCTCGTCGCAAAGTGCAAGCCTCCGGGGCCTCCTTAACGAGTAAAGTCCTTCCGATCTTGAGCTTCGCTTTCGACGTTCGCTCGCTCGCGCACACTGCATCGTTATACACCCACCCCGAACTTGCCCCTGCGCTCACTCGCGCACGTGTATATAACGTGAGCGCTGCAACTTTCAGAGAGAGAGAGAGAGAGAGAGAGAGAGAGGTAACCAGCCAACTAACTCGCAATAATCTTGCCCTCTGCGTCGTCTTAACAAAGTATTCCAAGGGTGGGAGCAAGCAAGGCGAAGAAGGAGTAGAAGAATAAAAAAGGAGTTCCTTCCTTCCTTCCTTCCTGGCCGACTACTACTACTACTACTCGTACTACTACGAGAAGAAGGAGGACGTATATAACTTGATAATCGCCGAGGGGGTCATCGGGTGCTTGCCCGTCGAGGATTCACCACGACTGCCGCCAGCGTTCTTTAACACGAACAGACGGCACAGGAGAGGAGGACGAGACTTTTACTCATTATTACTTCGTCTTATTATCGTAATCGCTCTGTTATACGAGAGAAGCGTCTCTTTTTTTTTCGACGTAAGTATAATTAACGAGAGCGCGTCCGCTAAGTGCGAGCGCGAGGATATTAAAAGATGTGTATATATGACCTAATGCGCAAACGACTGCGGGCACGAGTGAACGTTGTATGTACAAGGTGTCGCGGGTTGATTGAAGTGCGGCCGGAGGAAGAGAGAGAGAGAGAGAGAGAGAGAAAGAGAGACGTGCGGAGCAGACGTCGCGGTTCGTGTAATTGCACGCGCGCGCGTATATAGCGGTAGATGCGCGTAGTGGTAACGACGAGGTATAGTGTCTTCATCACTTAAGATTTCGTGTTTTCTTTTTTACTTGCGCTAACAAGGAGAGAGAGAGAGAGAGAGAGAGAGAGAGAGAGAGAGAGAGAGACTCTGATGGTCGTTGCGAGATGAATTTTGCTCAGGCTTTGGTGGTTGGTTGGTTTGTGCGTAAATTTTTTAGGGTATGTTGTTAAGAAATTGTGTCAGTTGTCTTGGACACAGGTTTGAATGATATAATGTTTATGTGTTATAAAAGTAACCATACTATTTTTTTCAGTATAGAAGAAAAGCTTTTATTCACTTATAGAACTTTACAAATTATTAATTTTTTATAGGAAGATATGTGAGTATTTAAAAGTAGTCTACAAAAATCGATATAAACTTAATTTCACAAAATATAAAAAAAATTCTTTTTTTAGAATTTTTTTTATTACTACTGCTATGAGTGAGAACTTGTAAATAAATGAATAAATAAAGAAGTAGAGGAAAACTTCATAGGACTTTCTAAGCAGAATAAAATTCTTTGCAATTTAAACAAAATCATATCGCTGGCTACATAAATGTTGCTGATGAAAACTTAATTTTTTGTAAATAGTTTATATTTTGGAAATAAAGAGAGATGAATATTTTTTTGATTATAAAAAATGTATATACCTAATACGTCTATAAAATAAACTATACATTTTAAAATCAAAGTATGTATAAATCGAAAAATTTGATATTAATGTAAATCTTTCTGTATTTTGCAAAAGGCAAGCATTGCTCTGATACAATGTATTATTGGTATAATAAATGAAGAAAAGAAATCAATACTTATTTATTATTATTAGAAAAAGCATAATAACAATAAACAAAAAATTTTAACATATATCATATAATTAGAAAATAGCAAGACAAAGCAAACACTTAAACGTTTAAAACCCAAATACTTAAGACAGCCAATTACATTTTAATTAACAGCAGATACACACAATACTCCCAATCCTTTCACAGCCCCCAGACTTCCACATTCAAAAACGACATTATTACCAGCGCAAATACCCCAATAATCGGCCTTAAAACCGCGCGATTCATCAGCTTTAAAAGCCAATTAATCACACCGTCGGACCGCGTACTTGCGCACGGACTGTTCTCTTCCTAACGACGACCTCTGCTACTCGCCCGTTCGCCGTGACGATATTTTCGTCCCGTGCCTTCCGTCGTCGCGGAATCGATCAATAATACAACTCTCTCTCTCTCTCTCTCAGTACCTAGCAACAATTTACCTTCTCCAAAAATACCCTACACGGCGCAGAGGACGGACAGTTCCCTGTAATCCCGGAAAATCTCCTTTTTCCTATTTCGCACGACGGTGCGGCGAATCACTTTTCTCTCTCTCTCTCTCTCTCTCTCTCTCTCTCTCTCTCCTCTGCGACGGAAGTTGCACTGCACGACGAAGGAGAAGGAGAAGGAGGAGGAGGAGGTACTAGCAGTAGTAGTAGTAGTAGTAGTATACCGGGGACACGTACCACGGGGGCATACGGGGATGAATTATCGCCGACACATAGTCGCGGGACGAAAGTTCTCAATTCCCATTAGCCGGGGCAGCCGGCCGGAAACCAATAGATTATGGTCGCCGCCGCCGCCGCCGCCGCCGCCGCGTCGTAGTATACGTATACTACTAGCAGTAGTAGCAGCAGTAGCAGTATAGTAGCGAAGAAGAGACACGCAGCCGGTGCCTATCTATATACATATATATACCTATATACACGCACGCGTGAAAAGGGTTCTCTTATTGATACGCCGCGCGTGCATGTGTATATAGGTATCTATATATAGATATAGAAAATCAAATTTCAAAGAAAGGCGCGCCACACCGATGAAAAGTTATCCGAGAGAAAGAAAGAGAGAGTGAGTGGAAGGAGGAACAAACTCCTATATGCTACCGGAAAAATAGTCGAAGGATATAGGATCTCACAGTACTCTTCGCACACCTATATGTATATGTATATAAACACACACACTTGTACTCTCCGTATGCACACACGCACGCAGAGAAATCCATTTAGACGGCGGACACTTGACGCCCGCGCGCGCGCGCGCTGACGATATTGAAATCAACGAGCGGAAAGCTAAAACTCTCCAGCTCCTGCGTTCTATACATACATATACCCCACATACGCTTGAAAAGAGCAAGAGAGAGAGTCGGGCAAAGTTCACCTATACTGAGGAGAAGGGAAACGGTGCCAGCCGCTCGCGCTTGTACGAAAAACGGAACGAGCCGTAACGTGCGCGAGCGCCTCGTCGCAAGAAAATACAGTGTGTTCTGCCCTCTCACATACATATTATACGTATATGTATGCGTGTGTATGTTGGAGCAGCAGTCGTGTACGGTTTCGTTCACAATTACAGCGACGCAGAGAGAGAGAGAGTGAGAGAGAGAGAGAGAGAGTGAGTGGGTGTACACATACGCGGCTGCAGCCTTCGTTACAGGTCACCCGCCGTCGTTGCCGCCGCCGTCGGCAAACCACGGCTTATACGCCCGTTTAATTAATAGTTGCTAAATGCGCTCTCTTCGTCTCTCCCTCTCTCTCTCTCTCTAGTATACGTCTATGTATACATATATATATATATAATTCTCTTTCGCGCTCGCTCTCGGCGCCCTTACGTGTAATTTCAGCCGTGATTTTCGCCTCGCCACGCCTAATTAGAACATTACGTCGGCGCGTATCGGCGTCTATAGGTGTGTACACCTACGGATTTTTTATTTTGACATGTCTGAGAGAAAGAAAGAGAGTGTACGAATATAGTATGGATGAGTAAGCGCGTATTGTGTATTGAAGGTCGGTTGCATTTTTAACGGTGTACGTATATAGCTTTCGAAAAAGTAAACGAAGATGTGTGTCTTATATTTATTGGATTGAATAATTCATTTCTTGATTTTACGTCTATTCTTTGGTAGTTGCTAAAATATGATTACTTTTTACTTTTGAATAATCTTGAAATCATTTGAAGTAGAGGAGTCTTACCACATAGTGACTCTTTCTACTGATACTAATGTGAGCATATATTTCACTCAGTCAAAAATTTATCGGCCTCTTTTCTTTGTATTTTTGTTTTCTTTCGCTTGTTTATTACTTTTAATTATCACATCATATGTCATGCTCTTGACTGCGACGTTTATTTATAAAAAATTTTTCATAGCCTATATTAAACTTTATGTCCTTAGTAAAATAGGAAGCACAGTCCATTCAATTCTTTCATATTTTTATTTTTCACGAAAAAATTATTCCTACATTCCCTATAACAATTGCGTGCAATAATATTTCTTTGATTATACATACACGAAAACATAATCATCATCAACTACGGTCATTCAATAAAAATTTTATTTTCCCATTCACAAGAACACAGCGAAACAACAATATAAGCACATCATGATATTCATAAAAATCCTCACCATTCACATCTCTTCTCTCCCTGATAAAGCAAACCGCAATAATCACCTGCAACTACATCATTCGTTCCAACATAACATCCATACATATATGCACACCCTTACACACGACACATTCCCCCCTTTTACACTCGTGCGCTTACATAATACACGCTACACGCAGGGTACACTCGGCCTATACCTTTGCTAGCACGATAAATCTCGCGCGCACATAGGTTATATATAAAGGCAACGAACTTTCGGTGCAGTACGAGACGACTCACTGATATACCCGCGAGTAGAGCATGAATACGCGACTCCGTAATCTTGAAACCCCGAGGCGCAACGACGACGACTTCTTCACGGGTTGGAACGACGATGTCGGCGCGCGCACAGCATAATTTCCGCGGCTCGTCATGGGGATTAGGAAATTAGGGAGCCACGAATGGTGTAGGCGTGGATTATTCGAGCTGACAGAAGTTTTTCATGTCAGAACGTCGCGAGGTGAGATGTATATACGTAGCAAGTTGATGGTTCCTTTCGCTCTATTGTGAAGAGTAAAATGTAGGTCGACGAATGATGATGTATATTATATATATATATGAAATTTAGTAAATATATTCGTATAGTTCCGAGCTTATAGAATATTTAAAGGACTATATTATTGTGAAATATTAAAGCCACACGATACTTTCAACCGAAATCGCTGACATTACAGTTTAAAAACTAAGATCGAGCGAACGCACTCACTGAATGAAATCGAATCCCGCAATATTCTCATATCATACCTTATACGATGGAAAATCTGCTTCCCAACGCATACCACTGTACCCTGTACACGCGCACGTCACCACTTTCGATTGGCTGCTTCGCACGATAGTAAGCAGGAGGAGTCGCGCTATTGCCGTTCCATGGCTTCGTCGGCAGCTCGGCAGCCAACTCACTCTTTGGGAATATATATATAGGTACGTGTCGAAGATGACGAGTGTCTAACGATCCGGAATTCCACGCGACGCTGACGCGGAACATTTGTATAGTACTCGTGTACGTTATGGAGATATGTAGAGCGGTTTGTGAGATCATTTTCATGGATAGATGGTATATAATAAGGTGCGCGTTCAAGATTGTCGAAGTAAGTCGTGCGTGTGGAAATTGGCGGGTGATGGGTATGAGTATATGGAATTCTGACAAACAATAGGTCTGAAGATAAAGTAAGAGAATAGAGCGCGAAATTTTCAACTAATTCTATTTTTCTATTAGTCATAAACGTAGATGGAGGGATATGGCGGTTACATGCGTTACCGTATATTTCATCAACGGGTGTGATTATTCTACTTTACTCAAATGTTCAAGGATCAAATGATTCGACGCTGATTGGGTCGTTATACCGGAATTTCAGTATATTTCACATAATTCTTTTCAATTTTTGACGTTTACTAATTCTCCAAGTCATACACTCTTCTTCAAATGATTACTAGTAATCATATATAACAAATTGAAAATAAACTTATATAGTGAAATATTAATTATAGAAATTTGTTATTTGCTTTAAATATAGATTTGTGGCGGTTTACCTTTACTTCTGAGATAATGAATTTAACGACCATCAATTTAATAGGTTCGAAAAATTAACTACATATTATTTAAGAAATGAAAATAACTAGACATCTTGTATACTTTGACGAAAAATAATTTTAAAATCTTAACATTGACTGTAGCATTTAGGTGTAGTTGGAAAGTTGACGCGACCAGGAAAAGAGAAACAAATTGAGCAAAAAGTAGAATTGGTCAGAGCAGGCGAGGGTCGCAATTGACTGCCAGAGGGTGGCGAAAGAGAAGTGACCAAAGCGCAAGAAACGGAAGAGGAATTACCAGCTCCAAATAGACGTGATATGTCGAACGTAGACTAAAGGGTTCGCTATAAATTTCCCCGAGTCTACAACACCGTAATCCCATCAAATTTTTCTCCAGTTCCTCGCTCTCTTTCTATACCTAGTTCTTGTATATTTTGCGAAAAGAATTTCTTCGAAAGCTCTTTGTTATCAACCATAAAGCATTATAATTAAAAATCAGTTAGAAATAATCCACTTATCAGATATTTTCTCTTTATACTTTTTAAAACAATTTAAAATCTTATAAAAGGAAATCGGATTAATTAAAAAAAGTAGAAAACCCGAAGTACACAAAAAACTATAAGCAACTTTACCATGCAACACTCGAACTACCCGTAAATTAGAAAATCTCGTTAAGCAAGCCATACCACCTAATAACCACTCCCCTCCTCCCCGTTACATATTCACTCACCTCGCGTTCGAACTTTCGAAATTCTACGTGTATATACATATATGCATACACGATTATACGTACACACCGATATACACGCGCACAACGGACGCGTTAGGGGCATCTTCTCGCGTGGCGTGGCGTCGAATCAATTAGCGCGCCGCGCGGCTAATTACCATCGGTATATACGCGCGCGCGCGAACGCGGGTGCGAAAAGCGTAATAGACGTCCAAGTTTTCGATTCACCAGGGGAACATCATGCACGCGCGGCCGAAGTTATTCCGTGCATGCAAACGTGCCCAAACCTAGATTGTACCTTATATAGTGTTGAATTTTTTTTTTATGAAGAGGGAGTTATATATTTTTTAGGATATGATTGGTTGTGGATTATGATTAGGTACAATTTTTAAAAGCAGTCAAGGATAAAGGAATTATATATATATATATATATATATATATGGTGCGAAAATAAATTTGCTGTTTCCAGGTGTAATTTTAATTATACAGAATCGAGGGTCGAACTATAATAATTCAAGCTTAGGTCTACAAATACGTAAGCGAAACTGTATAGTGGTATACAGTGTGGCAGGCAAAAACGAGTGCCGCAGCAATCCTACCTTCAGGAAGGCAAAAAGAAAGACCGCTACGCCATTATATTGCGAAACTACCTACTATATACCCTGGATTTCAATTCGCTCGAGGTAAACTCTCTCTCTCTCCTAGCAGCGCGCAAAACTTTAATGCTCATAGTAATTACTCTGGCGTTACAGCTTTTTCCATAAAGCGAGCGGCTTAGGCTCGACAGGCGCGCACATTGTGCGAAATTGAAAATGACTTGATGCGCTATAAATTACGTATAATTGTTTCTCAACGTGCAGTAGCAGCCGTCGCTGATGTGTATATATATATATGTATATATACACGACGAGGGTGCAAGTCAACTTCGCATGACTTCTACACATTATAAGCAATGCACACGCTCTATATTATGTGTTTCTATGTGTGTGTATGTGTGCTTGAAGATTGAAAATGCACGCATACACATGCGTACACGTGGAGCTGATTTCACGCGAGGAATGCAGTACACGCGCTCGTAGCGTTGAGATCCGTTTAATTGGCGCTGGTGAATTTAGCCGAGTATTTCGCGAGATTGCTGTGTATTAGTTCTTGCTGTGGAAAAATGCTTTTAGTATTTCGAAATTCTTTCGGATAAAATGTGAGAGAGGTATAAATGTGTTTTTTATTCTCGAAAATTTAGTGGGAAATTTTTTAATTTAGATTAAAGTCATAGTCTTGAAACGCTACACGGTTGGAATGTTCTGTTTATTTATAGCTGATGACTGAAAACATTCTAACAACTTTAAATAATCAAACTCTATACTTCTTTGTTTTTTGAAAATAAACTCAAAAAAAATTTATATGGATGTAGGTGCAGTATGTGAATCATAGATGACTACGGCATTGGAGTTCAATATTGATGATTTCTTTGCATTCTATTTCTCGTAATATCTATGTATGTCCGATACTTTGAGAAAATAAAATATGAACCTGATCTGGGTTCGGCTTCGGTGTCATAATCACATATTACGTATTATTCACATGTGAATATTACCCATTGTTAAAGACAAAACTTTTTTTTTGCACAGGTCAAGTAGCAATCTGGCAATTGTTTTGACTATAATCGTTAATCGAAACGATCTATTAACCTCATTCTACCCTCAAAATTCACTTCAAAAACCATAACAACACCGTAAACCTACCACGTACACACACATATATAGCACTTTATCTCAAAAATCATCCATCCACTGCGTAAATACACATGACCCGCGTCTCTCCGTCACTCGTCGCGCGGAATGAACAAGAGCACGCGTATACGTTCACATATAGCCGGTAATTGGCCGGGACCGACATCGTATAAGCAGTTAGCGATAGCCCGAGCCGGTCCATGATCAAACGAGCGGAAATTCGGTTTGCGAGTATAGTATGTTTCGAACGCTTGATGGTTATACACGCGTCTATATGTGTGTGTGTGTGTATTAGTGTACACATAGCTCGCGGGCCGTTGTGGTTCAGGCGTAGACCATCGTGAAAACGATGAAAATTTGTACGGAGATATAAACCACGCATGTTGTTCCGCAGTGCGATTATGTGGTATTGGGTGTTTTTGAGAAATAAAGGTCGAGTGGATCTTACGTTGTGCATGAACGTTCTTCTACTTATTTGAATCTGCAACTATATTTCGATGATTTTTTCTATAAGTAGCAGTAAATTCTAATGCTTTGTGTAACATCAAAGTTAATAAAGAGAAAAAGAAAAATAGACACATAAATAGTGTAAACGTTGATAATTATCAAGTTGAAAAAATCTCCTGAATCGTGACGACACTATATTCATATATACACACCACATTATCTTCGATCCCACAAATACACTCCTATATACATACACTATACCGTACGGCATTATTCATCATCATTCACCTCTTCAAAGACACCGCAAGCTCGGCCGTAGCGCTGCCCAATAAAAAGCCGATCAATCAACCAGCCTATCCCCCTCCCTATTCGTCTCTCATACTCGTCACTACCCGACACTCGCTCTCGTCATCATTATCCCAGCACAAATCTCGCCATACGAATCGTTGATTATCATATCGCGCGTCGATTATTTGTACCGTATAGTAGAGCCTATTTTCGCGCGATTATCGTGACGTCGAGCCTACGATAAGCTTTTGCTATGTATAATCGTTTATCGCACAGCGTCGAGTCGTTTTGTCTCATATAGCTGCGCGTTGACGCTTGTAATTTTAATTGTATACAGAAAAGACAGTTATTGACGGCTAGAATATTCGCAATGCTCGAGTTATAGTAATTAATACCGTAATTTTATTAACAGTAGTAAGTATATCTAGTGACTTTTTCTACTTTTGAAGTATCCGATATAGATTATGCAAAACTACATGCGTCCATTAGTTTTTGCGCTTCCGTATTCGACGCGTTCTACTATAAATCACTGTGTATACTATGGGGAATTACACAGTAGATCTAAAATCAGTTCATTTTTCAAGCTTTACCAATTTACATTAGCAGCTCGTTTGTATACGCCTCTAATCTTCTTCCAAATCAGAATCACGTCTTTGAACACATTATACTCGCATAAGTACATGATTAGCCTTCAAGACGATTAACAATATCGCACCCATTGAGCTGTACTACACTAGGCAAAAACCTTCACCTTTTATCCTCCGTTTTATAGGAAAACCAGTATAAGGACGTTTAGGGCGCGACAATCAAAACGGCGATTGTTTATGTCGTCCAACGATTCCAGTCGTTTCCCATGATTGCCAATTACTCCGCGCGCTGTTCCGCGCCAATTGTGTCGCGCGAGGGAGCCAGAAGCTCAAGGACAGGCCATTTATTGCTGGCCAGCGGTGACACATTGTAACACTGACATCTCTCTCTCACTCTCTCGCAGCCTTTCATACCGATACATATCACCGTCGCGGACTTCGATGTCGAAGCTTAAATAAGATGCATATACTTGATACGTTGCAATAGGAGCCTTGTTGGGGAATGAAGTGTGTAACGGAGGCGTGGGATGCTTGGATTCGAGAGTGTGTTCGTATCTATGTTTGGAATGAATTCGGTGTATAGGTACGGTTAAATGGTGTTGTAAGGGTTTTAGGACATTTTTTCGAAGTCTTTTTTTCGAAAACCATTTTTTCGAATAGTCTGTTGTTCGAAAATAGCTTTATCAAATGGTCTTTTTTCGTAAGTCATTTTTTGAAGTCTTTTTTTTCGAAAACAATTTTTTCGGAAACAGTTTTCTAGAACGGTTTTTTTAAAAATAATTTTCGAAAGGTTTAGGACGTGTCGCCCAAGGGACGTTTCATAAAAACAGTTAAATTTCTATTCGAGCTTAAAAGAGTCGCATGAATGAATTTTGTTTCTATTGTCATTTATTTGATTTTATGACTAAAAAAATAATGGTTCATTATACGATAAAATTATAATTACTAGATCTCTTTCGAAAATATTTTCGAAAAGACGATCATTCGCAAACAAATCAATTTGAAAAAAAGACTTCGAGAAAATGTCCAGATACGGTTGTAAGATGAGGTGTTATAAGGTATTCGAACGTTCATTATTCTCATTTCTGTAAAACTTTTATAGAACTTGGATTCCGCCATCATCAAGTATTGATAAATTCTGAACAAGTCAGACATGAAGTACACAAGAACTATACAAATTATAGTTATTGCTTTAGTTATTGTTATTTAATGTTTTTCTCATTTATATTTAGTAAATATTAAAAAATTAAGCAAATCACAATTTAATATTTGTTCTTATAGTAAACATGAAAAAAATTTTAATAATCCTCGTGTAACGTCGAGTGGTCTAACAGACCGACCACCGACGTTGGGTCCTCTAAGATCTTGGAATTCCAAAAATGAAAAAAAAATCTCTGAAAAAAAAAATATATATATATTATAACGTCGTTTTAGATTCTCAATAGTTCTCGTCTAACGTTCAAATTTTGTCGCCGATGCGAGATACCGCATTCTTAAAAGAAAACAGAACACTCAAAGCGAAAGACTTTTCCCAAAGATGAAAGCATTTCCTCATATCTAAAAAAAGGGGGATAGTTTTTACGACAATACTCGGAAAAGTCAGACCAGCCGCCGATACACGTGCGCGCCGACGCGTCGCCAAAAAACCATAAACTTTTACCGTTAGGATTTTCCTTCGAATTTTCATATCATTTATATTATTTTTAGAAATATAATTTTAAATATTGTTAAGTAATAGATTAAATTTATCCGACGAAGCTAATATAAATTTTGTGTAATTTGGTCAAAATAGAAGCCAAGAAATCAAATAATATAGTTTGTAAATTTTCAATTTTTAACATTAATAAGAAATTGATGTAAGCTCAATTTTAGGTTATCGGATAATTAAAGTGATTAGGTAAAAAAACTAAATAGAGTTAAAAAAAATATAAATTGAATAAAATAATTAAGAGGAAAAAAGCTTGCGAAGGACACACAAAAAAAAAATATAAAACAAAAAAAAACAGAACTAAAATCTCTAAATTAATTCTCCACGATCCCGGCACGAGGTTCCCAAGGTTCGGCCTAGGGCTCTGAAACCTTCTCCATTCGATAGAGCGGGAAAAAGTTGTTGGGATTAGTGTCCTTCAGACCACGAAACTATTAATTTTCACATTCGTAGGGTCGAAAAAGGGGGTAATATTTTTTCTCTCTGAATCGCCATAGATCACCTATATAAGCGTAATTTTCGACGCTGAATGATTGGTGACATTATCATTAATGAATTTAAAAATTTTTTTTCTTTGCTCTTTGGCTTTTCGTCCTAGTGCTCTGAAACCTTCTCCATTCGATAGAGCGGGAAAAAGTTGTTGGGTTTTAATGTCCTTCAGACCACGAAACTATTAATGTACCCAATCGCAGGGTCGAAGAAGGGGGGAAATATTTTTTCTCGGAATCGCCTCAGATCACCTATATAAGCATGATTATCGACGCTGAATCGATTGGTGATATTATCATTAATGAATTTAAAAAATTTTTTTCTTTGCTCTTTGGCTTTTGGCCTAGGGCTCTGAAACCTTCTCCATACGATAGAGCAGGAAAAAATTGTTGGGATGAGTGTCCTTCAGACCCCGAAAATATTAATTTTCAGCGCCTTTGGAACGAAAAATAGGAGAAATATTTTTTCTCTCTGAATCGCCTCAGATCACCAATATAAGCGTAATTTTCGACGCTGAATCGATTTGTAACATTACCTTTAACGAGTTCCAAAATTTTTTTTCTTAGCTCTTTTCCTTTTCGTCCTAGAGCTCTGAAACCTTCTCCATTCGACAGAGCGGGAAAAAATGGTCGGGATGAGTGTCCTTCAGAC
>JAYJLV010093492.1:0-12815 GCA_036873485.1 Torymus texanus | reverse complement strand
TGAGCATAGAATTAACATGTACGGAGCGCCTGACGTTTTTGTTTTTCTAAATAAACGCTTCAATGTTAATTTATAAATAATAAAAGTCGGCTGATTTTAGGTATCACATGGCCTTAAACGAGAAGGTAGTGTAGTAAGAAGTAAGAAGTATGAGATAGAACGTATTTGTGTACATTTTCTTTGTAACAAAGTGGTATAAATTATTAAATATAACATGTTCGTTATTTGATAGATTATTTTTATGCGGTTGAAAAGTAAATATATGTAATATATTTTAAGCAAACTATAACAACTGCCTAAATAGTGACGCTATCTTCAAGAAGCTATCTAAATATTCTCAAATAGGCTTTAGAATCGTTTACATCTCACAATTAATAAATTAAATTAATAATTTCATAAGTATATAAAACTGACTTTTTTAATGCGCAACTTCCTATAGTTCCTATCTACTCCCATGTAATAAATGCAATCAACTGACTTTTTGAATGCAGCATTCAAAAAGTCAATATATGTTATATAGGTATATTATTTCTTTAGTTACGTGGTCGTCTGTCTTTGTCTTACACATGCAGTTTTGCAGTCATGCATTCAAAAAGTCAGTTTCGTGTGTGTGTGTGTGTGCGTGTGCGTGCGTGTGTGTATGTGTGTGTGTGTGTGTGTATTAAAAATAGGCAGTTTGGGCAGAAATTTGGATATATACGTATAGTAATTGGGTATTTTGGAAAGCTGATGGCGGTTTGGGAAGCTGGCTAGATATAGGAATTGGGCAGTTAGGGAATTTGCTAGGGTTCAGCCACGAGAGTTCAGCCAAATGAGTCGGATTATTTCTTTAGTCAAGGATAACTCTGAGAGGTGGAAACCCTAGGTTCCCAAACTGACGCGTTGTAATAAATATATGGTCGGTTCTCTGGCATGTCGCAAATGAAAAATATTTTTTTTTACTTAAACTTTTTGACGTAATCTACGCCATATTTTGAACTACCCTGAATATTTTTAGATTTTTTTATCAAATATTATCGGAGCTAAAAATTATCAGAGTAGCACATTTCATGAATTTTCATGATTTTTAGCAATTTTCAAACGCATTTTACTCATAATAGATGCATTTTAAGAAAAAAACTTCAAAGGACTTTTTTACCACAAAAAATCTATATTTTATTAAAATTTAGATTTCATAGGTCCAGCAATATTTTATCATTATGATAGGACCATTTAAATAGTAAAAATTGAGTTTTCTTTTGGTGCGCTCATTGACCCAGCTCCACAAAAAATCTAGGCGTACAACTACAGTATGTAGAAATGTCACCCAACTTGTTTTGGAGTGAGATTAGCTCTCATTTTCTGTAAATTGTAATATCATCAATTTCATGAAAAATGGAATTTTTATGCTCATATTCATCTATCACTTTTTCCTTCCAGAAATACTTTTAGTCTTGAAACTCACAGAGGTTGTAGGTAATACAACACCATGAACCTCTGTAGAGTTATAGATCCTCATGTCTCCCCAGAAAAAAGTTAGAGTATTTCAATTTTGAAAAAGAACTGGAAAAATGTGTTCGATATGCACATTTTTTCCATTTTTTGCAGTTTTTTGCTGTTTGTGCTGCAAAGAAAGTGTTTTTGATTATTTATATGAATGAACTGTACATAAAACACGTCACATATTCAAAATCAAGTGTAAAAATTAGTTTAAAAAAATTTCATTACCTGAATATATATCATTTCTTGTAATATTCATATTATTTTCTTTGGTTCGCCTCTAATATAACATAAATGCTATGTTAGAGCTCATTCTTTTTATACAGAAGGGTTGTAAACCTGAATCTACTTAATTTATTATGAAAAGCAATAAAATTCACAAAATATATCCCACATTTACAATCAGACATGAAAATTTTTCTGCGTGTGGATACGTATTAGCTCAATAGGATGCGTGGAAATCACCAATTTCTTTTTTTTATTTAACATGAAAAAATCGAATCAAATATACCGATAAATCGATTAGTTTTTTTAAATATATTTAGACTTTAAATTACTAAAAAAGCACCTATTCGATTTATTCCTAAACGAAGTTCAGATAATTATAAAGATAATTATACACAGATATATTTTACTACATTAACTCTTTAACTAGCAATGGATTGTATATGTACAAAAAAAGTCGTGCCAAATCTGGCAATGGATTATATATGTACAAATTTTTATATTGTAAATATAAAAATGATTTAAAAAATTAAAACAGGAAAAAAATTTATCCGCAAAAATCTCAAAATTTATGTTTTTAAGCCCCTAGGGGTTTCGTATGCAAAAAATAACATTGCGAATGAAATCAGCGATCCGAAAAACCCTTATAGACAATAGTTTTGTGTAATTAGACTTATTATTTATGGCTACCAGTTTTGGCACGAAAAGTTGCAAAAGTCGCACCAGTTAAGGGGTTAAAGTTACGAAAACACGTTTTATGACTTAGCTTTTTAAATTTTTTTTATATAACTTTGTATCGAGTACAAAATATGTTGAATAAAATGATATTCTACTTCTAACCAGTTGTTTATACCAGATGCGAAAAATGCATAATGGCCAACTTTAAGCATTGATGCAATTTTTCGTAACTTAAATTTTTTTTCGATATTTTTTTAAGAAAGGTTTCCTAGAAGGAAGCAAAATAAAATACACTAACGAATAAAAAGATACAAGCAAATTAACGACGAAAAGCAAAAGGTAGACGCCCGTTCGAAAAGATGCGGGCCCGATGCAAAATTTGGGCATGCAATTAACATTGCCTCTGGAAAAAATTATGATAATGATGCTATAATTCATTTTGACTTATGTGAACAACCGGGTTTCCAAATTTTGATATTTCGAATGATAATGAGTTTGGAATTTACAAGTTCCTTAAGACCTGTTAACTATTAAGCAGATGTTTATTAATATTTCAGTATCGTATACTATGAATACCTTAATCGAAAATTATTAGTATGTAAAATAGAAATAAAGCATGATTTTTAGATTAAAAATATTTAGTATAGCAATCCAAAAATTGTGAAAAAGATAAAAAGTTATTTCTGAACTTTTGAGAAATCTAAAGCCATGTACAAAAAGGTGGAAATGGCAACAGGAAAAGGCACAGCGCTGTTTTTACAACATCCTTCCTCGAACTACCTTCTTTATCTTAAAATCATCTCAGCATCGTTGCATCACTCTACTATTACAAAACCACCTTTCAGAGTAAGCAAAAAAAAACTTCAGCATGGCTTTCGGACAGTTTTCGAGATAACGAACGCCGCGCGCACGAATGCGCGACGAGCAGGCGCGCTTATCTGAATCCCCGACCCGCAGACGTGACCTCATCCCGGTTTGCCCGATAAATCGAGCCTCGAAACGCATTTGTCTCCTCGTTTTGTGCGCTTCTCCTGCGATAACTGCGAGATATTCACGTTTTTGAGCTATTTAGGTTTTTCTTTTATTGAATATAGCAGAATGATGATTAAAAGGATTTCTGATGAAATACCATTCTTTGGTCATTGTCTTACGTTTGCTATAGCAATGGTAGAAAATGAGGTTTACCATCTTTTTTTTTGTTATTACAAAGTAGATTATTTTAGTTTTTCTACAGTAGCAAGAGCGAAATGAGAACAGAATCTTCCCTGAGATTATACTGTATATTCAGACTCCTTTCCATTCAATATTATAATAATAAATGTTACGATAATTAAATAAAAAACTAGTATTTCGCGTCAAATTAAAATCCAAAAGACTATAGTGCAATTTAATCATAGTTTTCCGCCTTTCTCACGGCCATCGCACCACAAACCATCGCGCCTATACCTGTTCATCACGAGGTCAGCATTGCGCGACATGCGCAGATACATAATTTAAACCCAATGATCTTATCACTTCTTACGTCCTGTTGTCCGATTGGAATTCGCTTAATCAAAGCCGTCCGATTTTTGCACTTCCGGGGGAAAGCACACACGTCTAGCATGTCAATCGTGCCCGAAAAAAGCGATTTTTTAAATTCGCTCACATACGCTATTCGGTTAGATTTCACTGTAGTTCGTCGGACAGAGTAGTTCGTCCTCATACCTTTGGTAAATATCGGAGAATTGGTCTTGAGTTTATAAATACTGTATTAAGTACTTCCTGATAATTAGACTAAGATAATTTATTTTACTCTCTAGTAACTTATAAGATTCAACTTTGCTTTTATATTCTTCCACTGTTTGCAAAAAATATTTTTTATTCTTGTCTAATTTAATTTGTCAATTTTGTTCATACTGCACCTTATTGTTCATTGTTGAATTATTTTTTGTGATTGGCTAAAAACTCGATATGATATAAAAATATTGTATAATATTGTTATTTTGTTTTTGTACAAAGTAAAATATTGTAGTTAAATCTCTTAAATAGTTAAAAGGAAAGAGATTAAAATTTTATTTATTAGTCACACTAAAAGTCAAGTTAGAAAATATTACATTTGAAGATAAAACTAAGCTTTGTAGCTTTTTATTTTTTCATCAACGAATATACAGGAATTTATTTTTACTTTATAATTTTCTGTTGCAAAAAATCGTTTACATACCTTCGCATCATTGTTGAGTATCTAATAATGAGAAACAAAATATAGGTGATGGAGTTCAACCTATTTTTCATCTTAATTCATCACTTTTAATTTAATTTCTTGAGGACAAACATTTAATATTAAGTCGTAAAATAATTTTGTTTAAAAAAGAATAAGTATAGTTAATAATGTTTCACAGTTAATTTTTCGAATAATGATTAAAAATGATGTTGATATAGAAGTATTAAAATGGCATAATTATAGTGATAATACTTTTAGGATGAATTTCAGTTCTCAAAAATATCAAAAATTTATTAAAATCGCCTCTCAGAGAACATAGTTTTTCTAAAAATGCAATCTAGAATATAATTCTAGAAATACGAACACATACAATGCACACTCGATTCATCCCAAATCATCTCATTCCTATACTTCATATTACACAAAGAATCAACGCAGTGAAAATTTGCAAAAAAAAGAGAAAAAAAAGAGAAGAAGGCGTGAATGAATATTGCGCGATCATCATCACTAGGTCAGTAGGACCCGTACTTCCGCGCCTTATCTCGCGCCATAATTCATTTCAGCTTAATAAGTGCAATGTCGCGACGCAGCGTAAAAATGCGCTCGTATATATAAAGCGTCGCTGTGTCGCTGTACAACTCGTACTCACCACCGAATTTCGCTTGCAGAGACGCACACAACGCTGACGATGTATTGCCACCTGATGATCTGCGTCCTCCTTGGAGTCATCGCCGGTGAGTTTGAGCTGACAGCAAAAGGTCGAGAATATAGTGAAGGAATTGTCGATAAGTTGGGAATAGACTGTATGATTATACCCTGGTGGAATACCGTTTGTGAAATGATTTTTCGAACATTTTCTAGCCAGTTTTTAGCAATTTCAGTCAACTTGTCATAAAACGGCTGGAAAATCGTTGGACAATTGTTTAAAAAATTTTAAAAAAGTGAACGTTTTACACCAGGGTATGTTCGATTTAAAATTGTACGAAATGAAAATGGGCAGTAGAAAATACGGTTCGTTCATAATGTATTTAGAAAAAAATTACATAATTTTTATAGTATTATCTCAGATGATTTATCTATTAATTAAAATACTTCTTTTTTTTATTTATGTGTCTGGTACGTATTATCAATTAACGTTGCTTGATATTCTTATAACGTATTATTTGATATATCAATTATAAATATTTATTTTCGCTAATAGTAAAATTTCCATTATTTATTTTTATTTGCTTATCTTATATTTATTTTTCAAAGGGCTTGAAAAAAGACATTTTAAAACCGAAATCATCAAAAACTTATATTTTGTACTTTTATAAAATATACTTAATGATACTATCTGACATAATAATAAAAAAAGATAACATCACGACTTTTAAAAACGATTTCTGGCAACCATGACAAAACATTTGAAATCGACACGTTCATTTAACGTTTTTATAGCAAAATAAGTGACAATCACGCTGTATAAAATACTACCTTTATAGATGGTAACACTATAATGTATTAAAAATGTAATTAATCCGTACAACATGATAAAAAAATACTCCACATTTTTGCAATTTTACATCACTGAACAATCAATTAACCCACCAGGAGTAATCTCCAGCCCTGTGGCTACCAACGTAACCGTCGACGACGACACCAGCAACGAAGCGGCTGGCACAGGCGGTCAACGGATATTCGGCGGCGAGGGTGCGGACGTGCGCGAGTTCCCGTACCAGATCTCAATGCGTTGGACGTACGGTACACCAAGTCCGATGCATTTCTGTGGTGGTTCGATTGTCGATCAATTGCATATAGTTACCGCAGCACATTGCGTTGACGATAAACGATCGCCTGATCTTCTACGCTACGTTAGAATATACACCGGTACGAGTCGATCGGATGGCCATGGTGGTAGTGTGCGTGCTGTTAAGAAGGTCGCCATTCATCCTGCGTACAGAGGCGCGAGTAACTCGTATCTGAATGATATTGCTGTTGTTACGGTGAGTTGTTGAGTTACGTTGTGGTGTGTTGAAGAAGTCGATTGTGATTTTATTTTGAAATTTTTTTTTTTATTATAATTGGTCTAAAAAATATTTAGAGTGTACTGGTTGTGAGAAAAATAAATGTACGAAATGGTGAAAGTTGTCGGAGATTTGAAAAAATCATGTAGAATGCAGGAACAGGGCGTAAAATTCATTACAAATTAAGTTGTATCTGGTTTTGCACATTATTGTTCTTTATTATCTATAAAATCTTACAAAAATAAGTAAAAATATGAAAAGTTAAAAATTTAGCTAACGGATACTAACAAAACTTCATAATATTCTCATTCTAATATGCTTATTTAAACCTTTTTACATTAATGTTTTATTAATTAAAGAAATTTATTAGTTATATTAGAACGTAAATATTTGTAAGAAACTTGAAAGATAGTCTGAATTCTCTTACCAGACAAAGTACAATTTTCTTTTATTCAATCGTTATTCCAGTTTAATAACACTTCTTGATATAAAATTAGGTATTAAACTTTTTAAATTTTATTCACGAATACAAAAATACCTTATACACAATCAAATAATTTACTGGACTCCAAACTATTTCATACTCTCAACTTTACACCCTTGTAAAAAAACAACACTTTGCTACTCATTATCATTTCTTAAATTAACCATCACCCTATTCTAATTTAACGAATCTAATCTACTTTTTAACAACCACATCTCACTCGTCAGCTCTCGGAACCCCTGACATTCGACGACGTGCAGAAACCGATCAAACTACCGACGCGCAACATACAGAGCGGCGCAAATGCAGTGGTTACCGGCTGGGGTAACACCAGTCGTGGATCACAAACACCGCTTCAGTTGCAGAAAGCTAAGATGCGGTTACTGGCCAGTAGCCAGTGTCAGTACCAATTGCCGTTCCCCCTTAAAAGTACCCAGATCTGCGCTATTCAGCGACGTGGTGTTGGTGTCTGTTCCGTAAGTGTACACATATATTTGCGCACGATAATAATTTTCTTTCGTATAATATATTTATTAAAGTTTTAGATGAAATTTTTAAGAATTTACTGAGAATAATATGCTATGGTATCGGTTAGTTGCCAAAGTATTATAGTTATAATTGAATGTTTTTTAGTAAAATATACTATATTACAGCAGTTGCAATCGTAATTATAGTAAATCCAACTATAATTTAGTCATTTTTACTATAACATGAGGTAGTAACAATTTTGTCACTATATACGTTACCTGAGTGCAACCGTTTTGGTATAATAGAATACATTAATATACGTTTAAAATACTTTCTCTATAAAAACATATGGGAGAATATAATACAAAACTGCTACAAAAACGTATAATTTTGCTAAAGAAAAATTTTCACGGTATTTAAGATTCATTTCAATGTATGAATATAAGTTTATATACAGTGAGTCCCGTTGAGCAAACTTTATTACCGTTACATATCTAAATGTAATACTGAGTTGTTGTTGAATCATTTATTAAATAGAAGCTGTAGATTTTCTTTCATAATCAACAGACCTTCTAAAACATCCTAAACTACATAAACATTATCTTGAAAAAAAATTACAACGCCAAAAAAAAAAAATACAACGATAAACTTATCAAAAGATTTAAAATATTATCAGTTCGAAATATCACACGTGCTCGTATCCAAACATAAAATTTACTTATTTTCAGGGCGACAGCGGCGGCCCCTTGGCTGCAAACGGCGAGCTTGTGGGTATCGCTTCGTACGTTGTCGAATGCGGTAAAGGACATCCCGATGTTTATACGAATGTCTACTCTTTCGTTGACTTCATCAAGAAAAACATCGGAAAGTTCGTCTGAGCGCGAATTTAGATTACTGATTTTATTTCAGTTTAATCGAACATTATTTATATATACGTCAAGTTGCAAAAATAAATACTGAATAAGTTATTCAAAATTTTGATATTCAGCGTATTATTTTCAAACCCCTGGGGAATTACTGTGTATTTCAATTTACTTACATGTTTATTTATTGAAATGAGATAAAAACATTTTAAATTATTGTGAAATTTATATGGGTAAATATATGTACATGGGCAAATAATGTTTATGTACGAAGGTCCAGTATGTAAACAAATAATAAGTCAAAATCAACAAAGTATAGATATGTTAACGTTTATTAACTTTGGTTAGATGTTAATAATAATAAACTTTTCTTTTTTAAGTTTATCAAAGTCACTTTTATGGTATATGGCAGATCAACGGTAACTAATCTCCTTCTGTTCAGTAATTTTGTAAATTCTGCCTTTGAGAGCCACACCCAAGTTGATTCTGTCTTTATTGATTATTCTAAGGCCTTTGACTCCGTAAATCATAAGAGGCTTTCTCAGAAGTTGTACAACATAGGTATCAGGGGTCTTCTACTGCAATGGATTGTGTCATACTTGGAGAATCGGAGTCAATCGGTGCGAGTACTTGATTTCCTCTCGGGCAGCATTTTGACGACATCCGGTGTACCTCAGGGCTCACATCTTGGTCCGCTGCTGTTCATTATATATATCAATGATGCAATGGATGCCATTAGATCGTCCTCTGCACTTATTTATGCCGATGACATCAAGATTTTTCGACAGATTAAGTGCCCGTTGGATGCCTCCGCTCTTCAGCGGGATCTGCTGGGATTGCAGGAGTGGTCTACCGCTAATGGATTGCCGATGAATCCTGATAAATGCAGAATCATGTCGCTTTATCGTGGTCACAACTTCCTCGAGTTTGACTATCGAATATGTAACGTGAGTGTGCTTAGGGTCACTGAAATTAAGGACTTGGGTGTAAGGTATGACTCCTCCGAAGACCCTTAGGATGCTTGGTTTTAGTCGGCGTGCGACTATTGACTTTCGTGACCCTTCATCCATTGTCTCTCTGTAAAAATCTCTCGTGCTTCCGCACCTGATGTATGCGTCTGTCATTTGGTCTCCTGATGTTAGGGAGCACTTCAAGCCCATTGAATCTGTACAGCACCGTCTGTTGCGTTTACTCTCTGTAAAAGCGGGGCATCCTATGCATTTTATGGACCATAATTACGGGCTCTCCGCTGATGGTTATGTTCGGTTTGCCTTCATTACGGTCCCTTCATTCATATTTTGATCATATTTGCGCGTATAAAATCAGATATGGGTTTTTTTCGTCCCCTGACGTAAACTCGTTATTTATTTTAAGAAATCCGCAGTATGAGATCCGATCATATAATTCATTGGCGGAGTAGAGTACTTATTCGAGTGTATTTGTTTTCAATGCGTCGGTCCCTCGATTACGTAGACTGTGGAATGCGTTGCCACGTAACATGCCAGTACTTGGATCACTTCGGATCTTTAAGTCATTGGCTCGGGATCGCCTTTATAACTATAATTAGATAGTCTAGTCGTCTTTATCTTCCCTTATTAGGCTTTGCGTGATAATTATTTGGTGTATACTAGTCTTGATTTCCTTCACATTATGTTATTATATAGTTATTATGTTATAGTATATTATGTTATTCTTATCATATTGTTTATAAAGTTTATAATTTATTTGCCTTACATGTCGTGGTAGGCATGCATTGTGATTGACCGTTACATGCTCTATCCCCACTGCTTGTATTTTTTCTAATTTTTGTATTTGGACAATCTGTCCGTTTTGGAAATAAAATAAAATTTTTGCTTTTCGATTTTTGTTTGCAGTTAAAATAATATCCCTTTTTCGTCATCTCTAGTTATTTAATCCTTTGAAGAATATATTTTTTTGGATAATCGGATGATTGTGAAAATTCACATTTGGGCATTTTTGGGGTCGCTGATTACGAATCCGATGTCAGATTTTCGAAATTCAAGATGGCGGATCCAAGATGGCGGACACCGAAATTCAAATCTTCGAGAATATCGATGAAAAATATGGCCGGAAAAATTTGACAAATCTGACATAGGAATCTAATCAGAGACCCCAAAAACCCTAGTATATAAATTTTTATAATATCTAGACGAGTAGGGAAGGATAAATCGTAAAAATACAAACCTGGTAAGTACACTGACCGCTATGCCATAAAGGGTTAATGTGCCTAAAAGGTGTTCATTGAATCTTCTAATAGGTTGCTACTAAAATAATAATTCGTACGTATTAATGAGTTAGTATAATATCCTGATCATGATTTCTGATCAAACATAAAGTTATCGTTCGGTTTCCCGCATCACGTTGCCTTACTCATAGTTTAATCTATTATCATTATAAATAACAATTTTGTCAAGAATAATTAAACCTATTTGTGCCATAACAGCTGTAGCTCATAGCGCATGCGAGAGCTATTATACGTTTAAATAAATAATCAAATAAATATTACTTTATTTTCAGACTCATACTACCTCATTTATGACGTAAAATTGCTATTTAAGTAAATTTTATCTTTTTAAAGATTTTTTTTATTTTTTCCTTATACTTTTTTAAAAATATGTTACAGATTCATATCAGATCATGTTCATGAAAATGCCAACACCCGAAAATTATAATTGTATGAAAGTCTGCCTTTAATTGATAGGTAAGCTCAGGTACATACATTAAGGGGACAAGCCATGGTTGAATCTGAAAAAAAGTTTGTGAATAAATTCATTACTAAGAAAGTCTATATATAATTTTGAGGGTTCAAATTTTTGTTATCATTAAGATACCATTATTACCTGTAATTTAAGACTACATTATGCAGGTGTTTCAGATTCTGGCCTTGCAGCTCATTTAATTTATCAAACCCTTTTAAATTAAAAGCTTTAAAAACTGCGTGTCATTGCCGTAGGAAATTTTTCAACAGAACAAGACATGGGTCTGACTATGCAGGAGCACCGTTGTTGTCATATCAGTTATAGATAATGTGAGCTACTTTTCTTGAAAAATTATTTTAAACTTGTTTTTTAATGAAAAATCTAATTTTTGAATGTTTCTTTTATTAAAATTTTAATGTCTTTTGTAAATTTATTTTTTAACTTTTTTATAAGGCCTTTTTAGAAAAAGTAGCTCACATTATCCATAACCAGCACTATTTCAAAGGAACTTCTAAATTCCCAGACCGTTGCCTTGTATTGCTAAAAAGAAATCCTGCGCCAATGACCCTGTAAATAGAAAAAAACAAGTTATTCATACTCAAGGTCAATTTCAAGGTTACGGATGAAGCCCTTGATTAACCCCCTGAAACTTTTTTATGCAACTTTTTTTCAGAAAATGCTTGACTAAAGAAATATTTAGGTGTATCCATCCTTCGGCTCACCCTGTCGTATCATTTTAGTGCATATCTTCTACTTGTTAATGTTAATTAACAAGTAGTAGTGTTACTTGGAAATGTTAATTATATCACACTGAGATTCAGTCCATGGTAAATGATTGTAGCTTTCTGCACAAAACAAAGGTTATAATATTCTTCTGCACAATAACATATACTTTGCTTCTTTCAAAAGGGAATTAATTTCTGTGTTACGTCCGTGACGTATTTATCACATATACAACAGTAATTTTTTGAAAACGATGCGAGTGCGAATTTATATGATGCAGCGTTACGTCCACGCGACACGGTGACGTAGTGTATCATCATGCAATATGATACGCTTCTATAAACTCACTTTATATACACTCAACATATATACTCAGCAAGCATTTTCGTTGAACTTAAAAATATGCGACCATTTAAAAATTACCAAATAAGATGATCTCGATCATCTTTAACCTAATTAAATTAATGTATAAATGAAGCGATGTTCGCCATACACGTGAGTCACTCTAAAGTCAAAACGCGAACTCCGCCGGCCTCTGGCGAAAAACCAGGGAAAAGTAATTCAAGAAGAATTATAAGTATAAAGAATTATCAATTTAATAAAACTCTAAGAAAAGAATATTAAAAATGAAAGACAAATTATAAAGTATATTTACAAGAGAACTACAATTTATAAAGTATATTACACAACTATAAGAGTTATACACCGTATCAGTATAAGAGGATCTGACAGTAAAAATTGTATAATGGTAAATAAATTAAATGAATTATTAAAATTATTATTATTCATATCCGACAATTATTATTCCCTTCCCCAAATTCCGAACTTAACATCTGGATACTTAATGTACATGTAAGAGTAAGTATCAACTTAATTTTTCTTCAATAACGATCCATGCAATTTGAAATATAAAGTTTTTGCATTGATAATCAATTATAAAAATATTAATTGAACTGTCACTACCCACTC
>JAYJLV010093471.1:0-12816 GCA_036873485.1 Torymus texanus | reverse complement strand
GTAAAAGCCTTGTTATAATGGAGAAGAGTGAGAGAGACAGAAAATAATGACAATAAAGACATTTTTCGAAATATCTAGGAAAAGGCTATAGTAGTCAATGCTTTTTTGACCTTCGTATGTTCTTTATATTTTAGTATGCTATTAGTTAAAGTTGGATATCTTCCAATTTAATGTCAAATTCGTTAGAAAAATTAAAAAGAAAATTGTGAGATCATTCTAGTCCCAATCTATTAAATGTGAGAATAATAGTAGAAAAATCGTTTCATCGCAGGCAATTAACTGGCCATTTTTCCTATCCATTTACTAGGTTTCTGGCCATTTTGCGACAGACCAATTTCTACCAGGGTAGATTTTCGGTTAACTTTGAATATTCAGTATATTTGATTATTTTAAAATAGCTTTAATACAGTGCTTACACTGGAATAAAAAAAATATACAAATCTTCTTAAATTACTTTTATAAAGATATTAAAGTTATCAATTTATCATTAAGACCTTCTATACTCGTGATTATTTCAAATCACCACCTCAAATATACATAATATAAGAAAAGTATGCTCATTACCAACCATAAATATCATACTTTGGAATACTTTCGCGAATTAAGGTGAATACCGCGTACGACGGCGGCATCAACGAAATTACTCCCCTTTGTACCCTACTCTCTCTCTCTCCCTCGCTCTCTCTTTCTATTTCGAGAGGCAAGCATATTCCCACGGCACGCGAAACGAGGCGAAATTACGCGAGGCAAGATCGGTCCCGCAGTTCCCGTTTCAGCGGGAACAACGTACTGCGCGCATATTTGGCTCTTTTCTCTTTCTCTCCTTATTATTATTATTATTCATACGGCCGTGAACGCATAGCGACCACTCGGAGTGGAGTCGCTCAGGCGTGCTAACTGGAGAATGAATAGTCCGCGTCGGGATTCGTCTTTTCGACTGCCAGGTCGGTAAGTTATTTAGTCGGTTTGCCCTTCGTATACATGCATATACCCGAGTTGTAGAAATTCACTGATATGGTCTTGTTGGAAAGGTCGCCTGAGTAGAAGCTTGCAGGGGATAGAGAGAGCAGCGTATGTTTTTGCGATTAAAAGTGTATTGGTTTTTGTTAACGGGCAATTTAGAATGTTCCAAGATGTAAAATTATTTTTCAATTTGTTAAGTTTGAAAAGTCTATTATTTACTGGAATTGAGATGTCATTTGTTGGCCCCTTGTTTTACTGTTATCAATATCTGTGGAATGATATCATTGCTACGTATGTACTTAATCAAATGTTCCATTACAATGATTTGCTAGCGTAATACGATTCAATCCAAACAGCAATGTTGTCTGGTAGTATCGTTCCTAATCCCGTTTACAAACAATCACTTCATATAATTAATAATCTAATCGTATTTATAATTAAATTAACTAATCATCACTAATAAGTATGGATTTTTCCTTTTTCGTCAGTATATGCTTAATAAATTGAATCATATAACATGATTGACTAATTTAATTAAACACGATTATAAATAACTCACTTTCAACAAACTTAATCAGCTAATAGGCAGCCGAATTAAATCACAATCTTTCAAAATACGCTACTTTGCAAGAACCATTTCTCCAGAATCACCGTCCGACCGCATCGCCTCTATTCCACTAGCTTTCCATCGCACAAGCAGCAACAGCAGTAGTAGCAGCATAAAACTCGAATACAACACACATGAAAGCCGAAAACCCCCTTCCGCGGATCTTTTAACCCGCCTCAGCAAAGTACACCTGCGGCCTACCGAACGAAGATCTGCATCTTGTGACATCCATAGCCATTCAGCCTTTTTCTCTCTCTCTCTCTCTCTCTCTCTCTCTTTCCGCCCATTCTCGCTAATCTCCATTCGATACTCCGCGACTTCGCAAAAGGGAAATATCTTTTTCGTGAGAGATAGGATTTTCGGACTAGCGGCGCATTGCGAGGTTTGCTCGCGCAAAGGGTTTACGCAGACTGTGCGAAGGAAGAATCCGTTTGGGGGAGGCATCGCTGAAAGGAAAAATGTCGCAAGCTGATCTTCGCGAAACGAGGAAGGAGGGAAATGGGCTGGTATGAGGCGGCTTCGACATTGTCGTAATATCGAGGGCTCAGCTGCTTTGTACCGGCGTTCGATTTGTCGCGGTAGAGCTGAGCTAAAGATTTTTGAACGAAGACGAAGGTGTTTTTGCAGAGAGACGCGCGGGTACGGATGGTGAACGCAAGATGAACTATGTGATACAAGATGCGCATTGTTGGTTGGGAAAGGAAATTTCGTTGTGGCGTAGTTTTGGTAATCTTAGGAATTCTTCTTTTTCTGACTCTTTCACTGCGGAATTATTTCTCAAAAATGATCTTTTTCTCAACTGCGATTTGTTATAAATAATTACAGATTAATAATTGAGCATTGATACCTGTCAGCTGGCTGAAAAATCAAATTCCGTGATAACTTTTATGAATCTATGACATTAATAAGGAAAAATCTAATGAAAGTCAAATGAGTGCTTTAGTGACTCGAGACAGTAAAAAGTTTTTAGGAAATGATTCGAGATGTTTCATAAATATTCGTATTAACGATAAGAATAACAAGTACATTTGGCTTATTGAAGAAATTATTTCACTTGAATGCTGAATAGAATTTAATTATGGTTCGACATGCTTCGTAGATAGAATTTTTATGTATAGCTCTGAATTAAAATGAATTTTATAGGTAACTTTATTAAGACGTTTGCAAATTGCAAACCCAAAATATGAGTTAGTATTTTTGAAAATTTCTGCTTGGACTGCATACAATATAAGAACTACTTAACGTCAACAACCCCTCGATTTGCAAACAACGACAGAATTTTGACAAAAATTAAAAAAAATATTCTCCCACATAACTTCTATGCATGCAGCCTTCTGCACAAATTCAGAACGTAGGACAGAAAAGGAAGGAAAAAATTAGAGAAGCGAAAAATGCTTTCTTTCCCCACCCTCTCTCACTCGCCAAGTGATAAGTTTTATACGGCCTGTGCACGCCGCCGTCTGGCTATATACGCGCGCGGCCCCCAAGGATCTTGAGGGCGGCCGCTGACAAGCCGAACAATAAAGCGCCTCACGCGCGCTCTCTCCTCGCCCGTGCACAAAGCGCATTCCTCGGCCATTCACACATGCCGAACAATGCGAGCCGCGACGCGCACATAGCCAAGGTCCGGCGCTTCTCGGCTCAATATTAAAATACTTCTGCATATTTCCGCGTGCGCGGGCGCGTTTCGGCGCCGAAAAAAGCTCTGATGGAAGCGTGCACGCACCTATGGGCTTTTGTATTCGGGCAGGAATTTTGTTTGTTTTTGTTTTTTCTGTTTTTTTTTTTCATTTTTATTGCGTGAGAAGGGGTGACAATTTTTTACCGGGAATCATGGTGGTGTGTAAGTTTTGTGGAGTTGGTCTGTGGTGCTCTGGCGTTTCGAGATTTATTGTTTTGGAAATATATACACGGTGCGAAGGGATATAGCTCGTCGCGTGATGGTTGGAACATATATGGAGTTCTTTCATGTCATGTTTGGACAAATAAATTAAATTTTGTCTTTGTCGGAAAATACTTTTTAATTAAATTCACGATCATTTTTAAAATAAGTTTCTTCCTTTTCATTGTGTTTTCATTGTTTTGATTTGACATGCTGCTCAATAAATATTGTCACGTAAATTTTCAGTATAAAACTATATTAATGAACCTATTTGAATCAAGTAATATAAATAAACAATAAGTTTTATCATATATCTTCTCTTTAAAATTTAATTTCTTTACAAATATCTACCATTTTTTTTATATACATGTGTGTAGTTAATATAATTCTATCACATACATTGGCTGTTAATATAACAATATCATCTTCAAAATTCTACGATGTATGATATTAAGTGTCCAATCTATTTTTACCCTGCATAAATTCGAGAAAAACGAAATCCGCAAGTGTCTCTCTTGCAAATTAAACTACCATCAAAAGGAAACAAGCTTATCGAACCAGAAACCCCATCGTACGGCCTTTCTATCCTTCCCGTACAAAAATTATTTATCAAACTCCAAAAGCCTCCACAAAATAAAATCTCACCATTCGATAGCAGCTAGAAGACACAAATCTCGACATTTGCTCGAGCCCCGTTTGAATATGAAAGGAAGAGCCGAATAAATCACTCCGCCCCAGGTACCCAAGATTCCTATTAAGACTCGGAATAAACTCAGCTTGTTGCTACACTACTACTTCTACTACCGACGGTTCTACCCGTTGATCAAAGTTCCACCTTGTCGGCGCGCCTCGATACGCGCCTTGGAGTCGTCGTCGTCGTAACCCCGTACCGTGGCATTTTCGTTACCTCCTCGACCTTCCCGAGCGATTTGTCCAGAGAGTATAACGTTATTATTGGTCCTCCTGTATATGCTTTTGATACGTTTTAATTCGTATTGGGGAAACACGTCCCCGGGGCGAGAGAAGGTGAAGGAGTGTATATAATCAGGGCGGAGGGTCGCCCGCGACGTCCCACGGGAGCTACGCCGCGTCGGGGCTTTGCCCACGGCTGGGCGCGCGAAAGGTCGACTCGCTCGATCCTTAAAGTTGTATTAGAGTCCGACCAGCGAGTCAGAAGTGATAATGCACGTTTGAGACGTAAGTCGATAAGTTTGACTTGAAGATTTAGGGGACTGCGTAAGAGATTCCGTGTGGCGAGTGAACCAAGTACTTAAGGGGCCATTGATGTGTGCCATTGCAAATGTAATGTTAGTTTAATTATATAATAGCATAGTTAGAAGTAAATTTAATGACGGTTTATATAGTCGTATGCAGAATCTAGTTATACCTTTTTAATTTGGCTGCTTGAATGAGAATTTTTACACAAATATTTTATATACTAAAAAGTAATTAATTTAATATTTTGTTTAAGTATTCATCCGATAAGATTTTATAAAATGAACCAAGTTATGTATAAATATTTGACATTCAATGTATTATTTACACACAATTATTATGGATGCATTTCCAAGTAAAGATATGTATAAATATTTGACATTCAATGTATTATTTATGCACAATTATTATTATGGATGCATTTCCAAGTAAAAATATTTAAAATTAATAAATAAGTTCTAGTTGATTGATACAAATATTTTAATGGAATATCTTTGTAAGTAAAATGTAAACGAAAAATAGTTTAGATTGTGTGCAAATTAGCAACTCCCATAGATTCTTAATTGTGTTTATTAATTAAACTTACTTGGTGAATTTCTGTAGCAATATGTTGTTAAACTGATCAGGGGGCTCACCTAAAACAGCCAAAAAGAAATTTCGTTAATACACATTACCAATACAATATAGTTATTAGATATATATATATATACATATATATATATATATATATATTATTTTTTTTTCATAAAAAAAACTATCACCGCGAATAAAATAAAAATTACCATACAATCCACAGTAATTCACGCTATCAACTTGCATAATATATTATGCCAACATAAAACGTATTTTCCTCTTATCACCATATCATCCCAATTAAGTAGACCCTAAAATGTCGCTCGATTCGAGACGAGCCCACTACCACAACCGAAACTCTCGAGAGCTGCTCAGCTCTCTCTCTCTCTCTCTCTCTCTCTCTCTCTCTCTGTCTCTAGAGTAGAGCCTGCACCGAAGAGAATTTCGCTGCCGCGTGCATCACCCACAGCATTCACTCATCGATACACACTATACCACTCGCGCGAAATCAAGAGTACTACGAGCTCATGCGAAAAGGCATTTCTCTCTCTCTCTCTCTCTCTCTCTCTCTCTCGCGTGCTCATGTTCCCTCACTCAACGTCATTACCGCGTGAGGATCTGACGAGCTCGTGTAGTAACGATATATTGTCCATTGCGCGCGCTTGCGCTTTTGAACCGTCGGGACGCGTGAGATATATAGATGCTCTAGTATAGTGAAGTGCCTCGTGTGTTGTATACATGTATGTATAATCTGTGAGCTCCCGAAGTTTTGTGAATGGAAAGTTTCAACTCTGTCGATCGAGAGCCGCGTCGATGTGGCATGTGCGCCGTAGCCTAGTACAGGTTAAAAATTTTGCGACGTGTTTCGGGGAAAGGGCTTAGTGAGGACAAAAATTTCGATTTGTTTTGTAACGTAGTTTTGGTGTAGGTGATATTTATTTGGACCAAAATTTGGTACAATCAGAAAAAGATCATTTCCTATTTTTTCATTGGAACTAAAAATGGGAGAGTTCATTTTTGAAAACTGACAAATAAGGTTGAGTATATTTTTAACAAAAATAAAATGATTTAAAACTTCAAATTTTTCTTGTTAGTTGTTTTAGACATTGCTACAAAAATCATTCTGTAAATGTGGAAGTTGTTTGGTTCGTTTAAAACATTAAGGTAAGCATGTTTATACATTATTTTTATATCTATATATATATATAAAAATTGGTAAAAGCTTGTATTTCTAAAACTGTTTCACCAATGCAGCTAGTAGCAGGTTTTAATTTACTTTCTACAAAAATGTGAAAAGCTATTGTTACACGATAAGTTCATTGTGAAATTATATTTGTGTAACAGTTTTATGTATACAAAGTATACACATATAGAAGGAGATAATATAACGTCTCTAAGTTTTGAAACGTAAACTAACAATGTATACTTTACATGACCTGTTGCACAAATAACATAAGAAACCTACATTTTAATTGACTTTTGGAAAAATCTTTCTAACATTTTAATAATCTTTAACAATTAAAAATGCTAAATACTGAATACAGAATAAAAAATTATACTAAATCTTTTCTGAAATCAATTTAACTTCGACTAATCTACACCTACTGAATAAACGCAGGAGCATATAAGAGTTTATCTTAAACCGATACAAAAGCCCGACAACACTGGGGGGAAATCAAACCGTCAATTTAACTTAAACCCAGGCCAATGTCTAATTCTCCGAACCGCAATTTCATTAAAAACGACATTAATCAGTCAGACAGAAACACACGCAATGGAGGGGTGAGCACAAAGTAAGTGGGACGATCGTCTTAATCTAATCGGTGATCAAACTCTCTGTCTCTCTCTGTCTGCCTGTCTTCCTCCCGTCCTATCTCTCTCTCTCTCTCTCTCTCTTTCATTGTTTCCTGCGCCCGATTAAAGCGAGCGAGCGATATAAAATAATTAGACGCGCTCCCCTACCTTTTCGGCTCTTGCCTACTAAAGCGGTAATTCCCCGATTCCCCTTTGGAATTCCGGCTTTGAACTAAGCTCTCTTTCTCTATCTCTCTCTCTATCTCTCTCTCTCTCTCTCTCTCTCTCGCTCTTTCGATTTTTTTTCATCCAACACCTTTCTCAAATCAGAGCGGCTTTATATTTCTTGTTGGCGAGTGCTATTTTGCATCGCTGTTTAATTTCGTGGCAGTCTGTGGATTTAATGTTATTTTTGATTCCACAAAATGTGAGTATTTATACGAGATATAATATTTGTTTTGTACTACAATAAAAATTTAATAAAGATGATTTTCTATTATTACGTGTCAAAAGACTTCTCAGAACAGATTTACAATTTTCATATATGATCAATTAAACCATTACAATTACCGTATTTTTGTATTTTGGTATGATACGAGAGACTAGGAGTTGGTACTATCGGGAATCCGATTACAGCATTCTAAAAATATTATTCATTACATGACATAGCTGAAATATCTTTGTCTATGACTATATGACTCTAGATATTATACGAAAAAGAGGGTCTTGTATAATTAACTAAGAATATGTTACGTTGGAATAATAATATTCAACATTCGATTATTATATTCTTTTGTCTTGTTTTTTTTCAATTAAAATCTCTTGATAAAATAATAACAAGAATTTTTGGAAACCCAGACATGAGTTTTTATTAAAAAAAATATTAAGATTACCTGCTAGCGCGCAATTCATTGTCGCGATATTGAGCCGTCTTTATTACTCTATTATTTTCCATCACTCCTCTGCCTTCATCCCTCTTCCTGTCTTCTCTCCTTATCGAACGATTGCTCTTGGATATTGGCTACTGATAACTAATTAGAATTCGCTCCTCTGCCATCCCCCTCCCCGCGAAATTTGACGTTCTTATTAGTCTTCTCCTGACACGGGCTTTAAGCTTTTCCACGATGACGTCCGCCTGAGTCTCGGAGGGATAAGAAAATTGTCCATCGACTTTTCGTCGGTATTAAACGTCGCGAATGAGCAAAAATAAATGTCGACCGATTTGTTCGGATTTTAGTAGCAACTGCTGCCTGATCGATTAACATCTGGAGATTTTTCAGACGATATTTGGAAGCTTGGAGATGATGAAAATTTTGTGAATTACTTGTTCTTCATTATGAATTGATTTTCTCGTTCAAAGTAGTAAGATGTACCCGTTGATTTTTAAGAAAGATAAAGACAAATTTTCTCATTTACAAAACATTCACTTGTATAACATTTATGTAGAACATTTTTTGGGATCGGACGGAGAATCTTGATAGAAATACCAATTCAGTACATCAAGAACATCTCTTCTATACTGACAGTTTCTTCGCAATTTATTTTTACAAGCAGAGCAAAAATTTTTTTCACCGCGAAAAGACCGCACACGATCGCACGACAACGATACGACGGGCGCATAGCTCCGTCAAACGGCGCGTTCATGGGCGCGCCCGAAAGAAAAGCAAAAGGTAGAAGGCCATATCCACGGCGGATGCGCTACATTAAGTTTTATACGCAATGTCTCGTTCATGCGCGGAGGGGACGAGCAAAAGATTCTCGTGGCTGCCGTCTAATTACTGGCAAACGCAGCCGACTGTCGTCTTCTTGGCTGGTGTTCTGGAGTCGTACGAGCGTGAAAGATGGGGTATATGGTATCGGTATAGTGTAGAGTGAGTTTTACTAGGGTTCTACAATGAAGGTTGGTCTTTTCAAGTAAAAAGAAGAAAGAAAAGGTTTCGAGGAAATATTGATAACTTACAAGAATTTTTATAAACATTTATGAAACTATCGACCACTTTAAAATTACGGATAAATAATTCTTATTAAAGGGAATAAAACATTAATTTTTTTACTTTCAAATAAACTATTGATCTATATGAAAATTGGTTATATTTATAAAGTTTGCCAAATTCTAATAGCGATATATTAGAGGCAACAGCATAATTTTGTCGTTCCAAGACTTGCAAAAAAAGCGTACACCTTGGGCTTGATCATTGCACATCAATCAGGAGGAAATCCATGATAGTAAAAGATGCGAAAGAAGTAGAGGGTAGGGGAGGTCGTAAATGAAGCTCAGAACTACGGCGTAGAACAGGCCGTCCCTACGATCTACCTCTCTATCTCTCTCTCTCTCTTACTCTTTCGCTCTTTCCTCTTCTTCTCCATCCTTTTGCTCTCTTCCGAATAGTGACTTTACTTCACTTCATCGCAGACGAGCATGTCGCTTTCCTCGTTTCCGTTCGGTTTCGCCTCCTTCCCCCTATTCCCTTCTCTAACACATACACACATACATACACACACGCACACATATATGTATAGAAGGAGTCGGTCTATAGAGTCTACTCACTCCGTTGTAATTACACGCAAGTAATTTATAATTTAGTCGCTAACTCTCCGTCACACTGAGAAAGGGAATGAGAGGAAGAACGCCTATCCCAGCGTATCTCACCCCCTTTCTCTCTTCCCATCCCTCTATCTCTCTTGCTCTCTCTCTCTCTCTCTCTCTTTAGTTCGTCTTCTAATGCCCCGGGAAGCTTGTGTCGGGCGTGCAATGTAATTGACTCGCTTCCTCCTAGATTTCCCCTGGATTTCTTTCTCGCTTTTTCCCCCGATCTCACTTAACCATATAGTTTCTTCTGACACACTTGTAACACTTCAATCGTTTTATTACCGACTCTTTTTTTATTGCTAACGGCTTAATACTTGCGACTCGTTATAGTTCCTAAATGAGCAGTGTTGTCAAATTTTTTCCTCTACCTCGTCATCTTTGATTAAATACATTACATTTTTTT
Organism: Torymus texanus; assembly: GCA_036873485.1. Classification (NCBI taxonomy): domain Eukaryota; kingdom Metazoa; phylum Arthropoda; class Insecta; order Hymenoptera; family Torymidae; genus Torymus; species Torymus texanus. The sequence continues at coordinate 2,789 of JAYJLV010093471.1, read as the reverse complement.
TCTTCACTTTCAAAGTATAACTATAATACCATAAAAAATAAAAATCTTTTCTGTAAAAATAAAACTCACTTCTTAGTTGCTTGCTATTTAGCCATATGCTTTTTATACGTAACGACACCGATACCTCATACCATCCGACTTTCCACTCTCTCGTCACATCATTTCACAATCACTATACAACTATATACATTACTTTCCACATTTTCCCTGAACCTCACGTAAGTTCGTTTCGAAACCAACTCGCGAGGATGCAACAAAGCTCCCCGTGCGTATAATATTGCGGCGCTAGATGACCACTAGCAAAGCCGCTGCGGCTCTGTCGGCGCGTTAATCGGCAATTCATCAGCCATCAGCGAGTCATCATCTCTGCCTCTCTCTCTTTCTCTCTCACTCGCTCGCTTTGCTATAGTTGCTTGCTTGTGCCACGAGGTCAAAACCATAACAGTATCTACGCTACCGATTAAATTCGTTCCGGCCGCGCCGTTAACGTCAGCTAGACGTACACACGCCGCCGCGGTGGTTATTCCGCAACGAGACAACAGGGCCGTCCGCGTACTCCTCTCCCTCTCGGATTACGTAATAACCTCGTTAAACATTAATCCCGAAATTCGCCCGATGAGAGCGGTAGTATAGGGATGAAGGGAAAATGGGGGGGGGAGGCACTCCATCTGCAAATTAACTTCGAACTTTGCCATTATTCTAATTGTCTAAGCCCGCGCGGCGATTATACCACGGCGGTATAGCGCGAGTGTGTATAGCAGCGATGCTGCTCTGCGTTCGCAGCCGCTACCGCCACCGCGTGCATCCGTGAATTTTGATTGATCGCTAGATGGAAGCCAGCACGAGAGAGAGAGAGCGGGGGGGGGAGGTGATGATTTTTAGGTAGCGGAAATTTCGAGATGGATCAGTCGAGGGAAGTGTGCAAGTTGTTTATGTGGTTTTGATTTAATCAACTGATAATTTTTACCACTGGATCTTTAGTCACTTGCGATTATATTTCTGTTGACACAGTAGTGTTTGAAAGAACTTTTTAAAATTCTAACATCTTTTAGGTGCCTTATTCGAATCACGATCTAAGTAGCTAATGATTCATTTTAGAAAACTGAAGTTCATTTCACTCTTAGTTTTTCATTTCACTGTTCTGAGAAAATGATTATAGAATTTTTTATTCCGTATATTTGTATCACTTTATTCGTACGGATATATAGATTACTATCATATCATTGATAAAAGAAAACAGGTCATTGCATGATATGAACAATAATACTTCTACTACATACATTTATCGATAATTTCATTTAAATAAAAATATTTTCCTGAAATAAGTAAAAATCAAGTAAGAGAAATCGGCATACACATACGCATAAATACATATGCGTAAAAATATTGACAAGTTTTATAATATTAGTTCGAAATATCAAATAAAATATGTCTACCAGGTTTTCATGAAATATTCTATTCTACACAGCTTCCTCTCAGAAGAGAGAAAAAAATATGAAATATAAGTGTTACCAGCAGCTATAGCTTAGCAGATATCGCGTCATTTGCGTCTCATCGGAGTGCAATAAGTCGCCTTGCGGACACAAAACGAAATCACTGATTCCATAAAATTCTCTCACTCGGGTCGCGCAGTTTTCTCATTCTATTTCCCGTCGTGCGCATCGAAAGAGAGGAAAATGCGAGCTCACGAAGATGTCACCCGATGAAAAGGAAAAAAAAATCTGAACCACGAAGCCTAAAAACGTGCGACTAAAAAAGAAACGTATCTAGTTTCCGGCTCGTCGTCGTCGTCGCCATCGTAGTCTGTCGTCTTCGTGGCAAAATCGCGTTCGACAAATCGAATAACGCGCGCGCGTGCGTCAATACTGGGGTGGTGCGAATATTGACTTCCTATAAACGAAACATCGGTAATGGGGGGCGAGGGGACGATCGGAACTGCGCTATTTTATCTTTTTCTGAGACTTCGATCTGGTTCTGGAAAAGAAGATTCTGTATGTTTATAAAGTGTTCGGTATGCCTATTTATACTCAATATATAAATATTCGAATTAGTTGAATTTCTACAGAACACTTCTTATCTTTTAAGCAATTAAAATAAATATGCTTCCAAATATTGAATAATTAATTATTGTAGCTATATACACTAATAAATTCTTTATAAAAGGAGAATGCTTATTATGTCATTATTTAATTTAAACAGTGTAACCTATAAAATCTATCCTGTCAGTTAAAGTATATAAAAATAATATATACATTACATGATGATTTCAAGTTTTCCCCTATACTAGATATGCAGAAGTAGTGTGACTCAATTTCGAACGGACGTTGATTTTTAATCAACGTTTTTATAACTTTCCCATTTTCTGAACGACAGTATTAATTTCACCGGTTGGAATTTTGAAAAATAATTAAATTTATACTTCATAAGGAATCAAAATATTAAAACTAGAAAATATTAGAATTGCTACCGTATGATATCGCAGTAACCCTTCCATTTTCAAATTAAATTTATATATAAGATACAAAAGATACGATATTCGCGAACATACTCACCGCATCCCTATAAATCTACCGGAAACCGTGTTCAAAATAATCAAGCGCTCGAAGCAAAGACCTCAGCGCCCTGGAAGTACATCGAAGAAAGCCAATCTATCAGCAAGCACACAGACGACAGCCAAGAAGACAGAGGGGAGAACGAGGGACAGAGGAATGGCTGAGAGCAAGAGAGAGAGAGAGAGAGAGAGAGAGAGAGAGAGAGAGAGAGAGAGAGAGAGAGAGAGAGAGAGAGAG
>JAYJLV010093460.1:0-12817 GCA_036873485.1 Torymus texanus | reverse complement strand
GGAGAATCGAACGTGAGCCCTAAGCGATGTTTGTTTTGGGAAGCAAGCACCTTGCCGCCTGAGCCAAACACCGCTCTCCCTATATTATATAGTTGTAGTGAGAATTTGGCCCCACCACCCCCCACCACTTTTTAACGGAAAATTCCTTCAAAATTTACGTTATTTTGAAATGGTCAAAAGAGGGGGGAGAAGCCCCACTAGTATATATATAAAAAAAGGACCCATGGGGAATTAGAAACTCATTTTTCGATCTAAGAAATTGACTCTTAAAGCCCCGTTACAATCTCATTCTAATTGAATATATGTGTATAATTATCTAGTTAATCACTAACCATATCAATATCATAACATAATTTATAATATAAAATTCTGTTTATGCTTATTATGTATTATCATACCTCCATAATCTATTGTGCGTCATATGGATGAACGAAAATTTGCTCAATATCTCGTTTTCGTTTGTACAATCTATTCCATCGGAAAGCTCAACGAGCGTTATTTTAAGAACGGATAGTTGACCAATCAAGTGTAACATCAAAATGACGAAGAAAGAATCTGCAGATGAGAACGAAGTCGAAGCAAAGACATTAGACATAAGTTGTCCAAACATCGTTAGCTCGTAATTCGGAGTGACCTGAGGATCATATGGGAATGAACCCATCATATAAAGTGGCCAATCACTGGTTTCATTTTCGTATCGTTTTAACGCCAAAGATACGGGCCTGGCAAACCCCACAACTGCCTGCATCGTAAGTGTTGCTTCCGTCATAAAAATACACCCAATGGTAAAAAACCTGCTGATTTTGGCATTCTTCCACATTACCTCTAGTTCTCGTATAGGTCGAGGTGTATCCCAGTCGTTCACAATTTGACGCACCAAATCTCTCAATACTTGTAATGAAAAGAAATGTTAAACACTATAAAGATGTAATCGTCTGAGAAAATTTTAACATAAATAATCTTCTATACATTTTTATTAACATATTAATCTAAAGTTTTTAGAAGTTAGTTGTTAGCAAAAGATTTAAAAACTTTTTGTTATGTATATCTTTAGAAATTAATCATACGAATAATAGACATTAAAGTAAAATGCAAATAATCGTTTTAGTTTTAAACTCAAATTATTGATTCGCTAGAACTGACTAAAATCTGATTTTAACGACATTCGATCAACAATAAATAAATACAATTGGACCTTTTAAAGAGCTGGCCTTACTCATTTAAGAGACAGTAAGTAATTTGAAAACGCCACCGAACTTACTGTCTATTTACATACATAAATCATACTTCTACGAAATATAAAATTTGAAGAGAAAAATGCTGGCCTACTAAAAGTTCAAAATTCTCGTAGTTCGAAACAACACTTTATTCCATCATTGATAACAATCATAGCTTATAGAAGTAATTTTGATATTTTTTATATTCTCGCCTCCATTTTAACAATCAACGAAAAATGATTTACCGTATCTATGATACCACAAACCGAAGAGCTTCACCGTGGCAATACTCGTTGGCAGATTGCAGTTCGACAGAATTTCCATCAGAGCATTCAGATCATCGTGCAAAAAGACCATCTTCACCGTCTGTGAGATCGTGGCGAAGATCAGCATAGTCAGTGTGACCACTAGGAACCGAGCAGATGAGCTGCAGCTGTCGTCGTGATAAGGATCTGGCCAGGCGCCGAGGAGACGTAGAAAAAGCCTGCACGGTCCGAACGCGTAATTGTAGCCTAAAATACGTTACTCGAGTTTCCTAGATATCTAAATATTTTTTAATTTTTAAATACATTTTCAAATAAAAATTGCCAAATGAACCGAAGAAAATAATTTTGTATTTTATTAAGTTTTTCACTATTTCTTTGACGTTTATTTTGAAAGGCATGATTATATTCAAGTCTCGATTAAAAACCTAATTTAACTTTTAAAAATCATTTACCATCAGTACTTTTATCATCGGTTACATCAAACGACTCGCTAGAATCACTATCCCCACTTTTACTTCCCATTCTCAGTCAGCGTCGGCTCAACAAAATTCAATAACACCCACAAGACATGCAACGCTTCACTAGCAACCGTCTTTCAACTTCCCAAACAAACGACGCATTTTTTATTAATTAGCTCTACCTAGAACAGTGTTTTGTAGAATGTGATTACAGCAAACTCATGTCCAGAGCAGAACTTTAATATGCCATGTGAGCATGAGTTTTTTGCGAACCATCGAATCAACTATGCTTGTTCCATGCTTAGCTTGTTTATGGAAATTTAAAGCTTCGATGAAAAAGTGAAATAGCTTTTACTGTCTTGACGAGCATGCGCACGAACATCCAAGGATCGCATTTCGTGTGCTGCTGCGAGTCTGTCAATATAGAATCAAACGTGAAGATAGAAAGTACAGCCTATACTGATTATCATTGTTTTACTATTTGGCGTTAAAACTATAATAGCTAGGGACGTTATTCTATAATAATACGTCGACTTTTTACAGCAAAATTTTTGATTGTGAAATTCTTATAAATTCAAACATATGTTTTTGTTTTAAATTATTAGTTTTTAATCTTATCTCTTATGCTTAAAATATGTGTACTGATCTATGTTACATAATACAAATGGACCATTATACTAAATATTATATCTCAACTCATATTTATAAAAAATACAAAAGTTTTACACTTTATATTTTTGCAGATCTAATACTAAAAAGTCTTGCCAAATACAAACAAAACGATGATCGTCGTCCGAATTTCTGTATCCAACAAAATGAAATCATACTACTTAAGAAAATCATGTATAAAAACGCTTTATGCAAACTTTTGTTTTCCAATAGACGTGGACATACTAATTACAATATAAAGGTGAGATTTATTTCTTATATACTATACACTTACATTACTAAACGTTAAGTTACACTAAATTAAAAATACTAGAAAACACATGATATATAATTTAATAAAATTTTATTACATATTTGAAAAAATATATTGAATTGACAATAATTAAAATAAAATAATAATATAATAATAATAATAATAATAATAATAATAATAATAATAATAATAATAATAATAATAATATCAAATAATTAATTAATATATACACATAAGTAACAAAGTACGTATTTTGAATTAGGTATAAAGTATTTTAAAGTTTCGCGAATGAAACTAACACGCGTATTTTAATTTAAAAGCCTCAACGCACACACATTCATGTAAATAATGTAACTAAATTGGATGGATGAGAAACATCATCATGACTTTATACTTAAATTCTTGAGAATTAAATAATGAGCTTATGAAAGAAATGTTGCTCGTCACACGCAGGATGACAAGCCGTATGTACAGTTCCGGCGGACAAAATCGCACACTTTCATTCCAGCAGTCTTAGTCCTTTCAGGAACGAGTGAAAAGACCTGAAATGTAATAAATTAAAATGAGTATGCTTCCATTCATTTATGTTATGACATGTAAAACAAGCATAAATTTTTTTGTCAAAGATCATTTATCAAGTGAAAAAAAGAATAATTATTAAATGAAGCTCAAGTGACATGTCATAGTGTTGTTGTTTAAGTTACTCTCCTACTTATTAAAGTTTTAAAAGAATGAACTTAAGCGGCGCTCACTAACTGAAAACGACCTTTTTCTGAAAATTTATACATTAGCTGTAATAGTTCTAATAAATAATATATGACGTTTATATAATAGTAAGATTAGCAGGATGGAATTTTTTTAATTTGGTGTGTTGTTTTTCTTGTGCAATTTCAACTAGAGATTACGTTAAAATAGTTCAGAAATTATTGAACAGTAAGGCATGACGTACATTTGTTTATACATGTCGCGTGCAATGTGGTATCTAAGATTGTAAACATGGCATTCTTTAATCTTTCAAATCTAGTAAAAGAATCAATAGTTGTCACCCGTTTTTTACTATAAATGTAACACCTTCAAATATAAAAAATTACAATTTATTACTTAATTTTCAAGTAAACTTGGATTTCCAAGTTTCAGAAAGCTATTTTTTCCACGGCACTAAATATTTTGCTATTATACAAAATTCAAATATTATTTATTAGACCTATTACACCTATGACATAAATTTTCATGCAAAAGATGATTTTGAGTGAGTGAGCGTCCTCAATACGTAGGTAAGGATATTATTTAAAATAGTACAAAGGTCGCGAAAATTCTCCAAGTTTTTGATTCTTATGTCTACAATGAAGCTTTTTCAACATCGCAACACATTTTGCTTCTAATGACATTCTCTTTTACATAAGAAAATTCCCATTATCCTCAACCGAAAGGAATACTGACAAACTAAACCGCGAACCAGCTTCACTCGACCATTCTACATTTTCCCTTCATAAATCTACTCCATCACTCCGCATCATCCCACCAATTTTCATTCCTGAATAAATTTCCCCCGTCACCCGGGCGAAGCTTCGCGAGCAATTAGAAAGTCCCATCATCAGCCCCTTCTAACTCCATACACCACCAGCACGCGTGACCGTTAGAAATCCCATCCTCGTGTCCAATAAACGTCAGTGTATACATGGGACATGGCAACAATAGCTCGCAATTATCCCCTCCACCTGCCATGATAGCCGAAACTCTTTTTTCTTACCCGATTCGATCGTACCGTCGCCGGCCTTATGATATACATGTTTGTATCGAGGAGCTCGCACATAGTGACGCTCGCTTTCTCAGAGGAAGATGCTCGCGGGCCTGGCCTGGAGGCAAGCGAACGCCGAGCAGTCGTGACGGCGCACTGCGTCCATGACCTCCGCGAAGTGGGACGACACCTGGACCACTGCGCTGGGTTGGATCCTAGAAATGAGAAATATAGAACGTCAGACGGTCGTCGACAGTAATCGTTACGATGGGGAATAAGAACAAAAAAAAAATGAAAATACAGTGGTTTTTGCAGGAGATTAAGTTGTGAGTTGATTGGCTCGACAACAGAATTTCGTGACAGAGATTTTCGCACGGATTGTCGCGAAGTTATTGGTGTGAACAATTCTGTTTTCTGTTTCAAGGTGGGAATGAGTAGTTTTAAGAATAGGTTGAATTATTTTAAAGTAGAGCAGCAATGAAGCTAATAAAGAATGTGCATACAATGTGCATCATAATGAAAAAAATATATTTATTATACGTACTGTTAAACGGATACTTCCTTGTAATTAAAAAAAATGAAGTAACTAGATATAATCGTAGTGAAACTCTCAGAACGTTTAACTTGATATATTAAAAAGAAGGTCAGTTGCATTTTAAAATCATGTTTTTTCTGCTCTAAAAAGTAGCATAAATTACGTGGATTTACTTTTGAGATCAAAATTTCTACATAAAATTCACACCTTCGTACTATATTATATCATTTAAAATGATTCTTTTATAATTTAATTATAATGAAAAACTGAGACACACTTATGTAGAAACTTAAGATAACTACTCATTTTCTAATTAAATTCAATTACCTATGACACCATTTTTCGATCCTATGATCATATTTATGATTTGCAAACTATAACTTCTTTTTACACGCAAAATTAGTATATTCTTTACAAGAGGTTATAATTATCATAGGGAAGGCATCTAATTCAAATACTACTTATCCAAACCTAGCATTAAAAATTACGAAAATCTATTAAGCATCTGAACCTAGTTGAAAGAGAAAGAATATATGTCTACATATATATGTCAAATAGACCGTGCGAAACATGATCAGCAACGTTTCGCGTATATCCCATCAGCCATTAATAATTGCCTCTAATGATCGATGACTATCAAATTTCAATAAGCGAGTATTAATTAAGCGACATCTGCGAAACGCGCGTATTTCCAGGTCTCTTGCAAGGCACGCGGAAAGTGGACTAGTTGCACTCTCGCGACGACTTGATAAATGGTAATTTAAATGCGCCAAAAGACGTAATCGCGTATTAATCTCGTGTATAATTGCGAATTGCTGATTCAATGCGCGTAATTGGTACCTTTCTCCCGATGATACCGGCACCCTGGAATCGCGCGATTCATTCGCTGCTATCTTAAAATGCTCATAAATTTTGTTTAAGCGGTAATGAGTTTTGATTGTTATGTGCTTTTAATGGACCGTTGCGATATTGTTTTGCAATTGTTCGTTGAAGGGATGTTATTAAATTATATTTTTCCATAGATTATATGATATTAATGTATGGACATATCGCAATTTGATTTAAGATTAACAAATTCTTCACTGCAATTATATAACAGAAATATTTTTTCTACATATCAATAAAAAAAATGCAATTTTTCGAAAAGTGAGCCGTTTATTCGTAAGAGTTATAATTTTACAAATTTACAATTACAATGTCTTTAGACAACTTTTCCACGATTTAATATGAAAATATAATACATTGAATTAATTCAAAAGCTCCTATAGTTTGACTATCCTCTAGAGCAAACAGAAAATTTTTCCATTTCATAAAAAGTACACTACATATCCCACTACAATAATCTACTTTCAAATAACAACACTTCCTCGATTTCCTTTATTTCACCGATTCTCCGCAACCATCCACCAGATCTCCTCTAAAATCTTCAATACCACGAAACTCAATCGACCCAAACATCTCCGATCCGACAATCAATCGCAATTTCCAACCGCCATAAAAACACCACTATACACGTGCACATTGGCAACCGTTCGAGATCAATCTTCCACGAGATCGCGCGCATCTTTCGCAACAGCCGACTTCTCTCCTCTGGAATACATCTCGGATGATTCACTTCCTCTTTCTCGACGATCTCTCCAACGCGCACCTGACCGGAGCGTCGTGCCATCCGACTTTCGATATTTCCATAACGCCGGCGGGCGCACCGCGACTCGCTTTTTTGTACAACCCATCGCGACGATAAATTAATTTAGATTGGCCGCGTAAGCGCGATTGATTTGCGATTTCCGCGCGGCCGATTTTTCAGACGTGAAAGTGTATACGTATGTGTATCCCGCATCGTTGCAATTAAATTGTTTACGTTTTGTTACCGCTTCTCGGGGGACCTTTTCATTCTTCTTCTTGTCCCGTGAAGATTCGCGGTTTCGAAATCGGTAGTATCCGACGTATAACACACACACACACACACACACACACACACACACATACGTGTGTCAATTAATTACCGTTTTAGAAAACACGGAGGCTGATATTTTGGAGGAAAAAACGAGGGACCATTAAGCTTTCGAGGAAAGTTAATAAAGCCATCAATCCCAGCCACGCGCGATTATTATTAGCATAGATTTTTGTTTCATCAGACTCCAGATATACACACATATATACACACACACACACACACACACACACACACACACACACCCACAGTATCTATATCTTTCGGTGCGATCGTCCATTAGTCAGAGTGGAAACCTGCGAGAGCGCACCACTGTGTATATGAAACAAATCGGCAACGTGCAAAAGAGTGAAATAAAGATTACGTGACGTTTCGCTTTCGCGCGTTAGGTCGTAAAAGATTGACGGCGAGACGCATGCTAATGCCGATCGTTTATTGTCGCGCCGCTGCTGAATGACGTTGTCGCGTACGCGTGTGTCCGCTTCCGTTTGTCGTTAAAAGATAATGCGGTTTGGGAAGTTTAATGAACTTCTTAGAATAAATGGAATGTGCATGATTATTTGTGCACTTCTACAATGATTTTAAGCGACGTTATGAAAGTATCGCGTGAGTTTTTGTTAATTTTCAAATTGATGGTATAGTTGAAGAATTGAAATTTATAAAGTTTATAATTTAAAAAATTCGATAATTTAATTTTTATATGTTTAATAAAGAATTCCTCAAATGGTAAAGTAGTTCTTGCTACATAATTCAATTACAATTTATGAAAATATATAATCTTTCGCAACACGAATCAAGATCAATGGATCACTACCAATTACAAGTTTGTGATTGTTATAAAATAATGATCACTTATTCTCTTTGTAAATGGTTTCATTAACTGATACAGTATAGTTGACTTTGAATGTTCAATATGAGTTAATACAATTCTAGGAGATAATAAACTCAATTTCTTTTTCTTAAACATAGCAAACAGGTCGTTTAAGAAAAGACGCTAATCGTAAAACCGGAACAGAATGGAATAGAGGTTTAATATAATAAATCCACTATCTATCGAAAACTTTGTGTTATAAAATGTCAATAATCACATACGTATTTCAATACTGCTTTTAAAGAAAAAACCTAAATCATTTGCCGTCCCTTAACTTCAAACTCTTCCAAACTACCTGCCGATAATATAATTTACTTCAACCACATCAATTATATAATCGCACTCTCTATACTCGCAACCATCCCTTCTAACAAGCTACCAACCTCTCGTCCTCTACATACGAAACCAGACTCACCACGGCAAGAACAAACAGACAGTTCACTGAATTTCTCTTTTAACGACGGGCCTGGAACGCGGCGGGGGAAATAAAATCGAAAGCTGTTCGTTCGTTCGTTAGTCGAAAACTGCACGATCGAAAAACGACCGCAAGCTTCACCTACATTTTATGCAGCGCACATTCCCAGCCTAATAATCCGCGTGCGCGCGCGCTCGCAGAGGACGCGACATTCAAATCAAGGCCGCGAGGTTTCGATTTCACGAGTGTAACACGATTTACAAGGCGTGTGTGTGCGTGTGTATGTATATATATATATATATATATATATATAATACACACACACACACACACACACATCTAACAAATCGACGGCTTTTCCACGCGCGCGGCCGAGTGAAAACTGTGCTAATTCTAGGCGCGGTAAAAGTCGCCGGGTGCAGTATCACAGTCAGTGGGACGATGCACTATACACGCGCGTAAGCGAGTGAGCGAGCGAAAGCCAAGAGGAAAGTTATCCGAGCACATTCTTCCTTCTTCCTTCGCGGAGTGTCGAGGTAGCAGTAGTAGTGGTAGTTTTTTTTTTTATTCTTTGCGTATATAGCCACTGGCTGGCTTTTTTCGCCAAGTTTCCGCGTGGCTGTTTTTGAGCGTGGGTGTGGCTGGGGTATCGCGATAATGAAATTCAATTACAGTGAATGAACGTTGCTTTTACTTTTTGTCAGCGACGTGGTCTACTTTGGTTTTTGCGAGTGAGAAGAAAGAGAGAGAGAGGGGGCAAGAAAGGGAGGATATGTAACGAGATGATTCAATGAGCGGACGGTTTTTGCGGGAGAAGGTGGAGAAAAATTTGTCAAACGTGAAAGATTTATATGCGTTCGGGAGGTTTGCGAATTCGCGTAAATACTCATTTTATTTTTACTGAAACTTTTTTTTGCAAGGAGGGTGTGTGTGTGTGTGTTTTTATTGGTATATAAAACGATTTTTTTGTTATACTATTTTGTAGCCAGTTCCTGGTAATCGTAGATAAATCGACAACAAATGAAGTAAAAAATCGGATTTCCCTTTGTCAAGTAATGACTAAGCATATTTCAGATTGAATCCTTGTCAACAATATAAAAGTGATACTATTCATTAAAATTTTTAAAAAAAAAAAAAGGAAAACACTTTTCACTTGTCAAAATTATAATTGTCCTAATTGTAACGTTTGTAGAAACTCTTCAGTTTAACTGCATAAAACTTCCATAATTTTATGTAAAAATTCGTAAATGATAGAAATTAAAAGTGAAATTCTTATCCTAATTAAGATAATGCGAATAAATTGTGAATCTATCAATTTCCTATATTTTGCCTTTTTCAAGAGTAAATATAGCCGCTAATCGCCTCGCCCATAAGTCAAAAGCTATTAAAGATTCTTTTTAAATCATCTCTCGTATATTAACGTCACTTTCTAAATGCCCCAGAGTCCAGCTGAACATTAAAAAAAAATCGCGTTAATTATTGAAAAACGCGACGAAACATTCAAAATATTGTGAAAACCTGGCGATCGTTAATTCATGTAAATTGCCGCATCGCATCGCATCGCATCGCAACCGAAACGTCTCGCCGTGATAACGGCAATTTTCATTTTCTTCCCCTGCCCACAGGTCCTCTCTGTAATGACCAATCAAACGTAATTTTCGTACATCCCGAACCCGGAATTAAAATAACCGTTCGGTCGAACACAACTCGCGCATCTTCTCGAAATTCGCGACGTTACGCAAGCAAAACAAAAAATCTGCAACCGTCGGTGCAAATACTCAAGACCGACCGACAGAGAAAGAGAGAGAGAGAGAGAGAGAGAGAGAGAGAGAGAGAGAGCGAAGGCGCGGACGCGAAAACTGGTTCTTCTCTCGCGACGGATAATCGAAACCTCGTGAAGAATCGTCGCAGCAGCAGCAGCAACGTCTGAGACTTAATGAGGATGCGGAATCCGGAATGGTGTGTATGCGATGCGTGCGTGCGAGGGGTAAGATTTTTTGGAAATTGTTAACGGGACCTGTAGCGGACGCTTGCAAAGGAGATTGCCGCTGCAGTCGTAAAAAGTAAAAAAAAAGCAGGAGCGGAACGTTTTGCACGAGTTACACTTGTGAATTTCGGCGAATGTCGAGGATGCGTGAGAGGCTTGATTAACGATTTATGGCGTTGTCGAAATTAATTGAAACGAGCGTCGTCGCGAGAAGAGATTGTAATAAAGTTCCGCGTGTGGACGTTACCGGGTGTAAACGAGCTTTGCGCGTTCTCAGGTGTTAATGAGTTGTAAAGTGCATGATTGCAATGCAGCTATTTGTATGAGACGGAGGTACTACGGTGTAGTACCGGCAAGGTATGCTGTGTGACTTGATGATCTTTTGGATATGAATTGATAAATGTTCATTTACTGTTCTTTGGGTTTGACTCAAGTCGAGCATTATATCTTGAGAAATCCAAAGCAGTTTATATAAAGTAGTTCTCATATATAATATATAATTAATAGGAAGCAAGATTGTCTAGAAAGGTTGCATTAAATAAAGAAAGGTAAATTTTGAGAAACTCCAGAGAAAAAAGTAATCTGTGCTTTTGAACATGGTTCACGCGGTTTTTATCTATTAATCACTGGAAAATAATCTGTAGTTTTTTAACCTCCTTTCCATAAACATCCGTTGATCTTGTATTCAATATACATATATTTCCTAATTAATTCCTACCACCCAAACCATTCTGTGTCCCATCAATCCAGCAGTTGTTAAGCGCTTTTCTTAACGTATCACCAACTCACAAGACTCATAACAATATATATTTAAATAAAATTTTCTCAACTTACATCCTCAGCACACCGGACATTTTCTTCTCCATTAGCATAACAGCGTCGTTGCCTCGCGTCACCATTGCATCACAAAATATCCTCTTGGCGCAGGGTGTATTCGTCCAGTCCCCAGGAATGTGACCAACCTCAGCGATCTCGGCTCTTTCCAAATTCTGTAGAGCGTCATTCAGCTCGTCGTCGCTCAAGCTGCGTCTCCGCCTCGTCGACTCTTCCGGCTTCATGCAAATCGCATTATTATAAATCATTAGTCTCGGTGTCGTCACGGCTGTTCGAGCTTAGCAGCTACTCGTAGAAGCGAAGCGCGCGGCGTTAATTTTACAAATTGGAAATCGAGCCTAGGATTTTGTAGAGCGTGCAGACTATGTATAACAGAGACGTGTGGACGATGCGTGAAAAGAAGTGGTGTGGAGAGAATGACCGGTGTATATATATATCTGTAGCGTTTTGAGAATGAATTTTTGAAATAGAGTATATCGGAAAATCGTGCGTTACAAAGCTTTTATAATTTTATGCGCGTAGAAATCCGTCTGCTGTCTTGTAATATGATAAAGAGGAGAAACGTTTGACACGATTTGTGAGAATTTGGTAATACCTTTTTGAGAAATAGAGCAATATATTACACGCACCACACGATGTAAGTTAGCCTATCAAAGTATACCATTATAACTTTTATCTGTCAATCAAAATTTGAACATGCATATATATATATATATACATACACACACACACACACGTATTATAACCCCAAGGCGAACAAATAAACTCATCACAAAAAGACCATAAATAACAATGAATACATGCAATTATGTACGTAAATGTAATTAGACTTATCGTCAACTAATGTAAATAAATAAATAAATAAATAAATGTAACCAATTTCAAAAGCAGCCCACTACCAACTCACCTGAAGATCCTCTGCTTTTGCACTTCCAGCTATAGCTTCAAGAGCTTGCTGGACGATCTGCTGAGCGAAAGCCTCTTCGTTCTCAATGCGCACGTCGTTGCCCTCTTCGTTCGTCGCGACCTCGAGTGACCGAGAGGGCACATCGATTTCGACGATTTCCGCGATCTCATCGGCGCCTTTTCGCTGCATTTGCCTAGATGTGAAAAGTCATTTTTTTGGTTGATTTGAGAATACTCACATGTTGTATTTTAGTGTCATAATACAGTAAAATAATTCACGGGGAATTTTAGCTTGATTGTTTGAGCAATAAGGAAAAATTTGAGAAATTATTAAAAAGATTTTTATCCAGATATATTGCTGGTATACGACTCGAACGATTGTAGACACAAGTAGTAAAAGTTAGTTATGGTAAGACTATTTATTTCGTATATTACTCATCCAACGTGACGTTATCGATAAGGAATAGGTATGCAACAATGATTCTTTGTTGCATCAATATCGTTATTTATTGCCCATTATTTTCCTAATGCATTAAATCAGATGTTCTTAGAAATGATAAGGCAATTGAAAGCCGTATACTATAATTATTAACAAATAAATTTATACAGCCATAAAAATGCAATT
Organism: Torymus texanus; assembly: GCA_036873485.1. Classification (NCBI taxonomy): domain Eukaryota; kingdom Metazoa; phylum Arthropoda; class Insecta; order Hymenoptera; family Torymidae; genus Torymus; species Torymus texanus. The sequence continues at coordinate 89 of JAYJLV010093460.1, read as the reverse complement.
ACCCAAACAACAATAACACAGGCCCACAAAAAAAAAGTGCCCGGTTCTGGGAGGGAGACTAACATATCCTTATGTATTTTTGACCGCTG
>JAYJLV010093449.1:0-12819 GCA_036873485.1 Torymus texanus | reverse complement strand
ATATATATATATATATATATATATACGCATAGCGCGTTTGTTTTTGCCGATTGACACCGCACCCCGCGCGTTGTTATTAACCTCCAGTCGAATATCTGAATATAGCACAAATTAAATCTCTCCCGTCATTCCATAGATTATTATTGGATGATGCGATATATATATACAACTTATCATGCAACGTTTATATATATAATATACGGATCCGATCACTCTTATGCGTCAGGTCCTATCATCCGCGCAGATCCTTATCATAAGTGAGATCCATCATCGCGCGCGCGATAATATTATTGTATATACACGTTTGACTGCAGATGACCGGCTATGATGGATCTCACTTATGATATATACACAAACACACACAAATCGGGAAGTTTGAGAAGCTTAATCTAGTCCGGTCGGCTAGAGTGACTAAAGAAATAATATCCCTCTTGGTACCGACTCTGAACAAATAGACTCTAGAAAACCCCTCAAACTTCCGTTGACGAATGTAATCCTCGAACTGCCGTTTCTATAACAATATAACAACTATAACACACGTATGTGTACATATATATAGAAGTACGTGTGTTATAGTTGTTATATTACATAGGCGCGCGTCAAGATATTATTAGAAGTGCGCCAGTGCTGCTCAATTGAAGCGTTTGTGCAATTTTGAACGCGAAGAGCTTTTGCAAGATACAATTATCATCGAATCGTTTCTGATTATCGTGAATTAATTGTACCGCGATATAATTAAGGAGACACCCGCGTACTCGTACAATACACAACGACGCGGATTCTTCGGGTGCTGATTGAGAGTGTTACGGTTAAAGCGAGTGGACCGTGTAATACACAATTGAATCGATCCTATGAAGAAAAGATTTTATTGAAGTCAGAATTAATGGTATATACTTAATTTTCATAAATCAATGGGATTGAGTAAAAAATCCAATTAAATCAACAATATTGCTATCAGTTTGATGGACTTCTCGGAATAAAATATTATTCGTTAGACATGGAACTTTATCATACCAAAAAAAAACGAAACCATTTTATAGTAACGGCGTATATTTAACAAACTTATAATTTTCTCATTCAAGTAGTATACTAGCAGTTCATGAGTTAATTGTAAGCTGATAAGTACATTAATTCAGTTATTCAGTTATATACTTATATTTCTCGTATTTAACAGTCATATTTTCTTGATTCAAATGAATTTTTTTCAACGTATGATTGATTTAGTGAGTTGTACTCGAGAATTCCCGACTAATGTAATAAATACTTCAATTTACTTTCCTTGCAAAAGAGAAATTTCATCATATGTATTTTTTAATATCATTTTTAAAATAAATTTTAATATTTTTAAATATCAACGTACATCCGCATGGAGAAATAGATATTTTGCTAATACTAAAATTTCATTAACTATCCTTAGACCATACGTAAAAATTACTATGGTTATAGAGTAACTTACGGCGGGGTTCCAGCAACCAATTAATATGCTGGTCGATGACGGAAGTTTATAAACACCGCTAACTACATATAGCCCTGTCGCAGAATCACTTCCTGCGTCTCCATATTTTAACCTCGATTTTCTATTTTTAAACTTCATACATTTCGCAGAACCCATCGTACTCTGAATTTACCAGTCTCCATCATATCACATTAAACACTCAACCCACGCATCTCCGTTTCGAGAAAAACCTACTTCTTTCACCAAAAATCCCAGTATTATTCTCGTTGTCGCGGTATTCACATCTCCACATCGCTACTCTATATTAAAAACCCCGAAGGTAGAAAAGATCAAATCGTGAGCATGTTGGGCAGTGAATAATAATACTAATTTTTTATTTTTTCAAAGCAGAAGTGAACGAGAGAAAAGATGCCGGGATCCTCAGGATGCCGGTTACTGGCGACATTAGGAGCCGCTGCACTAATGCTGCTCCTGACTGCTAGTTGGGGATGGGCCTGCAATGAAGCCATATGTGCCAGCGTTGTGAGCAAATGCATGCTAACGCAGAGCTGCAAGTGTGACCTGGTGACGTGCACCTGTTGCAAGGAGTGCTTCTCATGCCTGTCGTATTTGTATGACGAGTGTTGTTCGTGCGTCGGTAAGAAATAATTTTCTCTTTTTTCTTATAACATTTTTTCTTTTGCACGGCTAACACTGTTTTCTGATTAATGAAATGCTGCTATTTCAAACTGAATGTGATTTGTTTTTTCTTTTCGCTACAATGTGTACAGGAAAACAAGATTTATTTGAGAATAATAATAATGGTGAGACTCTTAATAGTTTCAGAAATATAAATGTCTATGGTATGATACATTCTGAAATATTTCAATTCCATCGAATAAAATATTAACAACCCATTTCAAAGATAAGACATGTAAAATAATAAAGAAACTAACACCTCCGACTTTATTCAATCGTACACAAACTTACTACTTGTCGTTAGACATAATGAAACAATTAACAATCCGTTATACTTATCAACTATAAATAAACTTCTGTAGCAAAAAGAAAAATCATACACGTGTCAATCGGTTGCGCAACGTTGCGCATAACTGCTCGAGCTGCATTCTATTCGCATAAATACCACTACATGTATATTCGTATTGCAGATCTGTGCCCGAAGCCCAACGTTACCGACAATCCACTGAGTAAGAAGTCACACGTGGAGGACTTCAATGAACCTGTGCCTGGACTGTTCCAAGCTTTAACAGCTGAACTCGACGCACACGGACGTTGGGTTACATTCACCTACCCAGTTGACTTTGACGTCACCCTGTTCTCACCCAAGATCGACAAGGAGATCAAGTATCACATGAGTATGTAAATTTTACATTGAGAAATTCGTTATCAATGCTGATAAAAGTAATCGAGTTGAGCTGGACTTTCTTTCATTTTTTAAGTGATTTGATTCACTTTAGTGTAGAAGCGAAGAATCAAGTAAAAGAAAATGTTTTACTATAAAGTTGGAACAAATACGTTAATAATTTAACATTAATTAGAGGATTAAAATATACATATAATCTTTATTATTCAAAATCTAACTTCCGAAAAGTATGTTGACGTCAATTTGAGTCATTCTATATTTAGTTGTAATAATCACTTCTTATAATATGGAATCAGATAGAAAGACTTCTAATCTAACGTACTGTAATCAAATTTACTTTGAGTAAAATATATAGTATATTGCAATATTTTTATATTGATTACAATATCGTTATCTTAAAGATATGTCAGTTTTAATAAGACAAGCCATTACCAATAATCCTTAAATTTTCCATTGTTTTCATTAAATTTCATATTTACTTAATTTAGAATTTTATTAGTTCTTGTGAGTTTAACAATAATTTCAAAATTAAACTAATTTATTTAGAATAACAAAAGCTTTAAAAAAACAACATGATTGTCTGAAAATTATCAAAAAGAAAATCGTTTTAAAAAACCGAGCATTTCAACTTGAAATGACTGAAAACGTGTTTATGCATTGTTTGGCATAATTTTATAAAGGATTTTTGTGCAAGCATATTATTATTATTTGTATTTAATAATATAATAATTTTATTTATGATATTAATAAATAAAATTTTGATGTGAGAGAGAATTAATTATAATTGGCATTAAAAGTGAAACAAGAAATCGCATATGTAACATTGAATTGGTAGCGGGTTTTTCATCCTCCTCTCTGCCTCTCTCTCGCGCTCTTATTGCTATTACAGTCGGACTATCCAATTTTACTCACAGTAAAATATTCGAAGTTATACAACCTGTTCCGAAATTATAGGCTTAACTCAACGGAATCGTGTAGAGCGCGAAATTGTGAAGAAAAAGTTCCTTTACTGTTTTTCGATATGGCAAGTAGTTTTTTGAGCATCAATGTCTCAAAATTGTTTATTTTTAATAGAAATTGTATATCTATATTCATAAGGTCATATCTATAGATATACAATTTCTATTGAAAATAAACAATTAAAAAACAGTAAAGGAACTTTTTGTTCAGAATTTCGCGCTCTATACGATTCCGTTGAGTAAAGCCTACAATTTTGGAACAGGTTGTATATATTCGATTTTTTAATCTAAGGAATGATTGAATAGAATAAAAAACATTCGTCTATTATTCCATCGTTCCCTCTATAGCCATCTTATAAAACATCTCTTTCAGTTTCAGACTCGAATGACGGCGAAAAGGTGCGCCATCCTTTGAAACCAAACGTGATGACGGTGAACTGCACCGTTGCTTACATGGCACATTGCAACTCATGGAACAAGTGTCGGCAAGCCTGTCAGAGTATGGGGGCAACAAGTTACCGCTGGTTCCACGACGGCTGTTGTGAGTGCATCGGTGACACTTGTATCAACTACGGAATCAACGAGTCGCGTTGCGCTCACTGTCCGTCTGAAAAAGAAGATGATAGCAAGGACCAATATGATGATTATGGCCAGGATGACGAGTTGACAGAAGACGAGGTCGACTGAGGCGCAGTAAGCAGAACGAGATGACGGGAAAAAGAGCTTCGAACGCGCGTTTAACGAAAGGGATCAGACAGTAGAATGAGTTTAACTTGTGTTTATGTGTTGGATTTGAGGGTCTGGAACTTTTATTAAACGGCAAACGGCTTTTTCTAGTCACGGTTTAACGACGAAGCCACGACGAGATGAAGGGAAATAATGATATTAAAATCGGTGATTAAAAACAGCGAGCCGATTGACTCGATCTTTTAGTTGACAAGAAAGGAGAGGATGCGCGAATCGCTTGCCTACTTTTTATATATTATATATAGGAATGTATAATGCGCAATTGTGTGCAGAACAGTTCTTAACAACAAATCATTTATTTTTTTTTTTTTTTTTTTTTTTTTTTTTTTTTATAGCACATGATACATGACAAATATTATATATGAAATTCGCGTGTAATTTGACTAAGCTTCGTTTTCTAGAATTAAAAAAGAAAAAAATTGAAAAACGTGCATGTGCTTCGTAGTATTAGTAAGTTAATTGATTCGAATTATTAGCTTTGTAAGCGTGTATGTACCCTTAAGGTTATTCTATAGGCCAATTTTACTGTATCGTTTATCGTACTGTGCCATACGGATAATAAAAAAAAAAAAACATTGTACATATATATACGAAACATATTGCCATGACATTAGAAATTCTCTCTATATATATCTTTTGTATACATATTATACGTATATATGCGTCTGTAAAAGAAACACGTTATTACAAGCGTATAGTTGCCTTTGAATTGCTCTTTTTATTGATATTTCTTTGTATATGAAAACATAAACATACATTAAACGCTATATCCATCCATGTACATTCATCAATTATTGCGATTCTATACACTGTCCTCTTAAATTATTATCTATCAGAAAGTTTTGGCAGTTGAGTTAAGATCCATTTTTTCTTTACATCTATGTAGGTGTGCGACCGTTAGCGATGAACATTAAAATATCGTTTTTCTCCTCCTCCTCCTCCTCCTCCTCCTCCTCCTTCTTCTTCTTCCTCTTCTTCCTCTTCTTTTCAAATAATCAGCATTGTAACTATATATGAAATTGAAATAGATAAAAGAATAAAACATTTAAATTTATCAGTTACGCTTTTACGTTTTCTTGAGAAATTTATAGGCTAAGATAGTGCCTAGTCGAGAGCGAGAGCAAAGAAAAAATTCTTTACTGCATCTTCTCTCTTTCTTCGTGCCTGCTTAGCAGATTCTCCCTGCGAAAAGCTACATACTCGACACGTTAAAATTTGCTAAGCTTCTTTGGTGTTCTCTTGAAAGTGTGATCGTTTATTGCAGCGGCGTTACAATATGCCGTCATCATCGGCGTCCTCACGTCAGATCGTCGAATCATCTGGTATCTCGCTACTCTCGGGTAGTTTTATGAAGGGCAAGTCGCTACCACTCCACATCGAGTACAGATTTGATCTGACCGATTCCTGCGAATACAACAGTTGTTATTACATTATGATACATTGATAATTCTTGAGATATGATGATTGTTCATATAACTCACCCCGGCACCTGCCGCACTTTCGGAGCCTGATCGACTGTGGGCAGAGAGACACGAATCCGTTGATGAACTATTCTTACGCGACGAAAGTAAATCTACTACACCTATAAAAGTATATACAATTTTGTTCGTGCTATTTCAACCCATGTATGTCATTGAATCAATGTGATTTTCGAATTTTCTTACCAGGATCCGATTCCCGGTGACAGCTGTAATCGCTGTGAGAATGAATACTGTCTTTGCTGTCGCCATGTGCGCTCCCGCTACCGCCACTATGTTCTAAAGTGATCGACAAATCAAGCAATTATTACAGTAATAATGATATATAATTTTACGCCGTTAAATTTAAGATTATAAAGGTACCTGAATCTCGATGCTCACCACTGTGCACGCTGTGATCGCTCTCGCGTGGTCCTGCAACATATGATAACCATCACCAAACGTTAAGTATCCAAATTCTCGCAACATTATATGTCGGAAAAGTAGCATATATATATAAATTACCCGAATGATCCGAATGATCGCTTGAATGTGAATCGTGTGGCCAGCACCTCGAAGTACTGACAGTCCGTGAATCCGGCCAGACAGCGGATTCATAACCGATAGTCTCGTAGCTACACGTCGTCAACGTCACGCCCGGTACGTGCTGACTCGCGTAAGCCGAGTGCTGACTGGATACTTTCACACCTAGAAAAAAAATCATCGATACATCAACATACGCGTATAGATCTTTCCTAAGTATTATTGTTAATCAATATGTACCTGGTTTGCAAGAAAGAAGCTGAATAGCTTCGCGCAGCCCATCCTGACTGGTCATCGTTGACTTCCATAGCGAATCTGGTGTAGTCGATCTGCTGCGGTCATGTAGTGGTACCCTTAATCGTGTCCTCGTCGATGTGTCCTGTCGTGGCCACTCGGTTACGTGACGACAGTCCCAGGGCATCGACCAACGACGCGCCTGCTGCTCGGAAGACTCAATACCCGACATCTCTGCTGCTGCAGTCTCGGACCATCTCCTCTGAACCTTTGACAGATGGGTTTGGGTTGATTAGTATATAGGATATATTCTTGGGTTATATGAATTATTTAAATTTCTATGCTTAAATTATTAAATTTTGTTATGCTGAAAACACACACTACTACTACTACTACTACCTGAAAAATTATGAAAACTGACGGTGTATAAGAGGAAGGTATTAATACGATTTTTGAAAATATTTAGAAAAAATTCACTTTACATTTAAATAAAATATACGTTTTTCGCTGATACTGTAGGAACTTCCATGTTAAATGTTCAGACCTTGAGGCTGAATATCTTAAAATTTTATACCGTAACAGACTCAGAAGTATATACCTTACGTAAAATAAAACAATATAAGATAAACAATAAAATAATTCAAAGTTAAATGAAAAATAATAGAGTAAATTTATTTGTGAAGAAAGTGCTTGTTTCATACAGTACCGAATTATTATACCAAATTTCTTAGAAGAAATGTTTCAAAACGTATTCTTTTTCTGGAAGAAAAAAATTCTGAAAGAATTTCCACATGATTTCTGATTATTCTTAGTTAATTTTTAAAAATTTTTTTTCTTTAATGCTGATTTTCTCTCTTTCTACTGAACATAAAATAACTCGTAACTTTATCACGAGATGGGAAATTATTCATTTTAATCTGATTCATAAGTTTACTTATACATAGTTATCAGGAATTGGTTTCACGAATTGTAAAACGATTCCAATAGACAATGGGTCTGAATGAGATAAATTATCTATTTTCTCGTTAACTTTACGGTTAAGAACAGTATTCTGCTTCCGGTTGATATTTTATATACCAATTCACAGTAAATTTTATAGTTTTAACGATGACATTGCTTTTTTTTCAAATAGTACGAATTTAAGTACACTAGATTATTGTATTATAAATATTGACTTTCATTAAAAATCCTCCCATTTAATTACCATATCATTAATATTCTACCAGGGACAAGTTTTTTGTAATTTCATTTCTCTTACATCTCGCCCAAAATATCTAACTAAAATCGTTATTAACCGCACTGTCACCACCTTCCCATATATCATCTTCATCATTATCCCAAACATTAGCATTCAAAGAAACCAATACTCGATAATGAATTCACAGCATCGAATTCCATAGCATCCAAAAACGAGGCCGGCATTGAAATTCGCCACAATGACAACCATCGACATAAGTAGGCTAATCGCTTCATTGCACGAAAGACACAGTCATAGTATAATATACAATACTCACAACCATCATTCAAAATGTATATATATATATATATATATATATATATATACACACACACATCTTAAGACACGAGGATACTTCTTTATATACCTGCAGAGGAAACAAGGAATAGGGCAACGGCGACCTGTGGCTACTATGCTGCGACGGATGATGGGTCGACGAGGACGAGGCCAGCGGTGGCGAGCTGTACAGACGTTCGAAACATTGCTGAAGCGCTGCTATATCGCACTCACTACCATCCTGAGAACACGAGCATTCGGCCATGCTACCTGAAACGAAAAAAAAAAAAAAAAAAAAAATCGTATATGCGCATAGTAATTCCCGTTATATAGTATATACATGGAAAAAGTGCAACTATACATATACATCGGGTGGCCTTCTTAATTGTTTATAGCGGCCTTTAGTGAAATTTAGAGCCATTCTGTAAATAGCACCCGGTTCTATTTAATTCGAAATTCGAATTTGCAAATCGATATAACCATCGAGATAACCACACGCGTGTGTGTATGTGTGTGATATTTACGACTGGGTTTCAAAGTGTCAGGGACCTTCACTCCTGGTTCTCTATATACATATATGCATACTTACCGAGACATTTGCAGCACGCCACGCAGAACTGGTACTGAAGATTTATGAAGGTCAGCAGATTGTCCCGGAGTATGTCCTGTGAATACGTAAACAGTCGTATACATACATATATATGAGAATCGATACATCATGTATATAAATAATAAATATATAATATAAGCTATTTATAAATATATATATGTATATATACGCACGTGTTTTTCCATATCATTGTCGAGAATCTCGTAATCCTTCATAGCGGTGACAACGTGCTTCTTTACCGTGTGACTAGCGACGTTGGTAGCCCGCGTTAGTTCTTCCCAGCCGGCGAGGCATTGAGCTGTAACCCGGCACTGGGCCATTGTGTCATGGACCGACATTAGAGTCTGCAGCGAGAGCGCTAACTTCGTACCAGCCGAACACAGACCGTTCAACATCTGCAAGTGATATATATATATATTTTTTTTTTCTTCGTATAAGTATATAAATTATTCAAAATTTCTTAGACATGTATTTTTTTTCCTTTGTGGATGGTTAAAGGTTGAAAGGATAATGTAGTATTATTTTGCGAAGAAAGATATGTACGAAGTATTTCGAAACGTTTGTTATCTATCAAAAGTTATTTTGTATTACTATAATAATAAAGATGTATACAAAAATATACATTTGAAAGTAAATGCAAAGTCCGTGTATAACAATAAGCGTGTATATATATATATGAAACAAACTTTACGAAGGAATTATTATACATTGTATGCTAGAATAACCGCGCGCATATCACATACGTATATATATTATAACAATAAGGTATATATGTGTCTCGCTTGTGTTATGACAAATCGCATATAATACAGCAAACAAAACAAAGGCAGCAGAATATAATAATTATATATCATAATAAACCCTCTTTCTCTCTATATACGATTTACCGCTACATACGTATATATGTAAATCCCTCACGGATGCGTCAATAATCCTTATATATATATATATACACACACACACACACACACACACACACACACACCTGCAGATATGTGAGCCAACTACGAAGGCATTCATTAACGTCCATTTGATTATGGGAAATTTGATTGTCACCGGTGGGCTTTTGGCTGCCACTACTGCCACTATTACCACCGCCACCCTCAGCCATCGTCCCAGCCGATATGATAACAACAATTGCTACCACTAGCTTTGCTAATCACACTGTACCAATTCACCTGTAATCCAAAAAAAAAACAAAAAATAATTAGAAACACTTAATTTATAACGACATAACTTAAGTAAAACACACACACACAAAGATTATTATTCTCGCGTGTATAACATACATATATATGCATAAACACGCGCGGAGCTTTATCAGAAAATTAAATTTCCGCCTTACGTATACAGCTAATTCACTTGTTGACAAGCGTGCGGTGCGCACCGCGCGCTTTCTTGAAGGAAAACAATAAGCACGACGGTATATATATATATACACACACACACACACACACACACACACACACACACACACACACACACACACACACACACACACACACGAGTATCCCCCACCTCAATTATATATATATACACAGATTCCCATTGACACGCGCGTGTTTTTTTTTCTTCTCAATTTATCGTCCCCTTAGTCGCGTGCATGAATCAGTAGTACAACACAGTGCTTATGTGCGACATGACGCGTGTTATATACATTCCTCCATAAACTACCCTATATATATATATGTATATATAACTAGCTTACCGAGTTGTTGAGGGACAAGGCACCGGTATGTAGTACCATCAATACGTTGCCGTCGTTGATTACATTGCGTGCGTCCAGCGCTGCATCGGCACCTTATCCTCGCCATATCCTCTATAGAGTTTTCTATATGTATATACAGCACTAACTACTCTTCTTGCCTCACCCAGAATCCTAGTCTCAATCTCGCCACCACCTCCTCTATATAAACACACATACATATACACATACACACACACACACACACACACACACATACACAGATATACACTGTCAGTAGAAAAGGTCGGCTGGCCCAGCGACAGCCCTGAAACCGAGTGAATGAGAGAGAGAGAGAGAGAGAGAGAGAGAGAGAGAGAGAGAGGGGGAGAGGGAGAGGGAGAGAGAGAGAGAGGGAGAGAGAGAGAGAGAGATAAGCTCGTCCCGTTTCTCCTTCTCTCTTGCTCTCTCTTTCACGCACCGTGTATACGCACTTAATCGACTATTGCCCTCTGGGTGAGCGCAAGGTGTGTATATATATATATATATATATATGCTTTTCTGCGGCTTAGTTCCTCTTAAGTTTTGTCACGAGCTGCTGTCGCGTATCGACGCGAAGCCGACAACGGCTGAGTAACACTGTTGCTGCACGACATTATCTCTCGTGTCGCGTGTGTCCACCGTCGACAACACCTCTAGATAGATATGTTTATTACAGCCAAACGATGAAGAGGAAGGACTATGCTACTACTACTACTGTTCCTCCTCTTGTGGTAGCTGGATGCTACTGCTACTGCTGCTGCTGCTGCTGCTACTACTACTGTGCTTGCTATCTGTCTCCTTCTAACGCTGTTGTTGTCGCCCTCTCTATCGGCGCGGTGGCAGCGGCGTCCCAGGCGCATCGCCCTCACCGTTGCCCTGTGTGTGTGTCCGTGTATGTATGTGTATACAACAACGCTATGAGCGCTTGCAGGTGGGACGCCGGCGTACATTTCGTTCTATTATATACGCTCGCTTGTGGTTTATGTGGGTATGTGTATGATGGTTATAACGGATATAGGAATTTTTCTATTATATGGATTTTTGTTGAAGATAGTTTGTTTGGTGAAATACATTGTAAGGAGAATATATATTTTCTATTTGATGATATCTCAATTGAATGATATTGGATTCTTATTGGTTCTATATCGAGTGCGCAAGAGGCTTTGAGGTAAGTTCATAAGCTTGTGGAGTTACGGAGCACCGTTGAACAGTAGTTTAGTTAGGTAAACGCAGGTTGGTTACCACTTGGCGCCACTGTATACGTGTTGTATCCAAGTGCAGTGGCTGAATGAGAGCGCAGTAGTAACAGCAGCTGGTAAGACATGGTTCGTGTCTATGGGTGTGTATATATCGATCGACTCTGAAATGTCTAAGTCTGGAAACTTCTAGTCCTTTAATTGTATATACTTGGTCTGAATTTAGCGAAAGTTACGTTTTGGTATAGTTGAACCAAAATTAACTGCATTGTGTTACCCTATAAGCAATATTTAATTAATTATTATTATTATTGCTTTATTCTCGGTCCTTGCTAAAAAAAAAATAATACAGTATAGTGCTTAAGCAGTGTAGTTTATATTTTAAAACATAGTATATTACATATGTATGTAAATTATTAAAACAATACAACTGATTGTTCAAATATCGGAAGAAAAGGTGTTAAAAATAAGAATAAATCAACGGTAGCATATTTTCCGTACTGCTCTAACAATGAAGCATATATAGAAAAACAAACACTTATATTTCAACAATAAACCAAATACCGCACCATTATATATTTCTCCTAATCCACGACGGATATTTCACGATTCCCCGAAACAATTTCAAAGGCCGCGCTCTCAACTCCGTTTTTTATCAATCGCCACAACTATATTTGTGTATATACAGATACGTATATACAATCGTATAAACATACCATTGCAAAATCACCACTGTCTAACCGTAAACCAATGGCGCTGATTTCTCCGTACAATTATTTCCCTATCTCATATATATATATAAAACATAGCGACCGTACGCTAAACGTAAAACCGATATCACGCGCAGCGGTGCACCGCAGATCAGAGCGAGTATAGAGCATCGGAAATCGCGCGCCTTCGCCGGCACTACGTGTTATAGGAAGATCGAAGACGCACGAAGGAGATGGAGAGAGAGAGAGAGAGAGAGAGAGAGAGAGAGAGAGAGAGAGAGAGAGAGAGAGAGAGGTTGCCTCTC
>JAYJLV010093438.1:0-12819 GCA_036873485.1 Torymus texanus | reverse complement strand
CTCTCTCTCTCTCTCTCTCTCTCTCTCTCTCTTAATAATTGCATTGTGGCCCATAGGCTGATCAGCTATTCCCACCGCCGATCATTGTAGAGGGTGTGGAGGGCGCATTATTTGGGTATATATAATGCTTCCCTCCCCCTCCCTCAGGTGGTCAGTGGTAGGAGTTTGTTTTGACGGCCCATGGTGCCACAATAACTACTTACGTTTTTACATATGCCAAATACGTTCGAAAATTTTAAACGCGTTTTTCTCGAAACAAGATTTTTGAAATAACGCAGCATAAGTCGAACAATTTTTAATCTTTCTGCATGAAATTCTTACCACAACTTTAAAATTGTATTTCGCAGTGAAATCCGTAGGATTTTTTCGATAAGTCAATTTAAACAAATAACTGTCGATTTTTTCGTATAAATGTAAATTTTTTCAAATACTCGCCAATTTTTCAAAAATTAATATTTTTAAAATATCCTACGTACTTCACTAGGTATACTCATGTAGATTAACAGTATTTTTTTGTTTGTTCCAGATTCAAATTTGTAACAGTTCGGCTGCGTACCGCGGAGCGCCTCGGAAAAAGGGACTTCAGGCAAATGGTTCGAATACAATTGATAACATGCTAAACACCATTTCCTGAATTTTATTATTTTAGCACCTAGGCTTTCAAAATGACGCTTTGTCGAAAAAACGAATTTTTTTTAGCCGTCACAGTGACGTTACCCCTTAAAATTAAGTAGTCCTACGGGGGGTTTTTTGGTGGTTAAGTAGATTTTTACGTAGATTTTCATTAAAGTCTAGTGGCATAGTTGCTTTGATTCCTACCCATTATTAAGTGGATTTTGCCCATTATCTAGATTGTTAACTAGATATCCATCTACAATTAAGTAGTATTATCGGTCAATTTTGGGTGATTACATGGATGTTCATCAAGGTTTAGTGGGGTATATTTTTGACCGGGTTAAGGAGTTTAACAGAAAACAAGGCAAGCCTTGTATTCGGAACCCTTCGAGAAGAGTCGCTGGAGCCGATGAACAACACAGCTTATATGCCCGGAACCCTCCAATGTGTTCACGTGAGTTATGTGAACATGCCGCCTGGCGTTAGTAACGGAAGCTTACTCATGGAGAGCCGCGGATACGATCACAATCAAAAATATTCAGCTAGGAAATTCAGCTGGATTTCCATGGGCGAAGTCCATCTGGATCGGAGTGCATTTGGAATGGATTCCAGTAGATATCTTAGTTGGATGACTACTCATTTCTACTATATTTAAGCGGATTTTTACATGAAATCGTATCTATTATTTTATAAATTTCTATATCTTGCGACAGGCGCTTATATGGGGAGCGAATAATCACGTATACAGCGTCGCGAGATTCGAATCTCGCGTGCTTGCACGTATTGTGATTAATAGCGCGCCGCGCGGGGCACGAAGAAGGTAGACGGAGAAGAAGATGAAGGCCATCTTATTGTCTACTGTGACACGCGGGAAGTGAGCTTTGGCACCGCCGCGGATATAGAAGTGTTACCGTATGAGTGCCGCGCGCCTCCACGGCTGCAAGAGTGACATTAGAAAGGAAGCGAGATAGAAGCTACACGAGGACGGGGACAATGAGACGTGCTACATCTCCACCGCCCTATTGCAGCGAGTGCGAGTGAGAAATGCTGCGTCGAGCGATGTCTGGCCAGCCTTACGTGAGTAGGTTTTATTTGCTAGAAAGTGTTAGCATTAGTAACGGGCACGTGGGCATTCCTCCCCCCCTGTCACGAAGAACGTACGCTGCCATGCAGCGACTGCGTGCGTTCTCGTTGCGAGCGGGATATCGCGTTTTTTCTTATTCTATTTATTGAATAAACTCTATTGTTTAACTTTTAACTATTAAGTCATGCGTTTGTTATTTAGCGTTCCCGATCCGTGCCTGCTTCCCGAATACCGCCCTCTACCCTTTTCAGTAGCTGCAGCTCGTCGCAGGCTTTGCCTCCTAGAGGAGCATCGGTAACGGGAAAGGTAAGATGGTTATATTCAAAACCGCTTTGTCACCAAAGCGGTGTTGTACGGGAGAACCGTCTGCTGCAGGTAAGGCTAGGTAGTAGCCAGCAGCCGAGAGTTCTCGTGCCGAAGTTGGCAGCAGCGGAAAGTTCTGGCTCCAACAGAAAGTAGCCGCTCTAATGGAAAGCGGCTTAGGCTTTCTACATTGGAAGCGTGGCACAGGTGTTCTTAACTTGTGCCACTGCGCCAACTGCCAGACAGCAGGGGTTCTTCGGGGTAGAAACCCTGCGAGTGTAACACACACGTATATTAAGTGTTGAGAAAATACTACCCCGTTACAATCTATAAAGGGATTATTACCTGGATTTTTTTACAAATATTCAGGAGCTATAGCGCGCATTCCTATCTATTTTTAAATGGATTTAAAGGATTTTTTAGTCGGCATCCAACTATATTCAGCTAGAATTTTCGCATGAGAATCTAGCCGCGATTAAGGGTGATATTAAGTGGATATTCACATATTTGAAATGACTGTTACATGGATTTTCGTTCATCCTGAAGCGATTTTTATGTGGATTTTAACCGGTTTATAAATGGATTCATTAGAATTCCTGGATTTTTAAATAGATGTCCAGCTATTTTCACGTAGAGTTTTTGCATTGGAATCTAGCTGTGATTAAATGGAATATTAAATAGATTTTCAATAATCTGAAGGTATTTTTACCTGAATTATCATTGATCTTGTAACGGGTTTTAATGTGGATTTCAACCTATTTTCAAATGAATTCACCGGAATTTTTAAATGGGTATCTAGAGTTATATTTGCGTTAAACATTTTCATGGAAATCTGATGATTAAGCCGAATATTAAGTAGATTTACGTATATCTGAAAAGATTTTAACCTGGATTTACATGATATGCTGCAGAGAATTGTACGTACATTTCAACCTGCTTTTAAATGAATTTATCTAAATTTATAGCTTTTTAAGGGAAAAGCTATATTAACGTAAATTGCAAGTGGATTGAAGGGATTTTTACGTGAGTTTTCGTTAATCCTGAATGGATTTTATGTAGATTTCGTATTATCTTTAAATTGGTTCTCCGGTATTTTTAAGAGGGTATCTCCAACTAATTTTATAGAACTTTTCATGGAAATTCAGTCGCGATTAAGTTAAATATTAAGTTTATTTGCGTATATCCTAAAGGGTTTTTATCTTGATTTTCGTTATATGCTGCAGCGCTTCTACTTATTTTTAAATCTAGCTAAGATAAGGTAAGATTAAATAGAATTTTAAGTGAATTTCCTTATCAAGTTTACCTTGTCAATTCAGGTAAAGATTATGCACATGCAAGGAATAAATCATGCTAGTTAATTAGATTTTGCATTGAGAAAAAGTTAATACTGTTCGCAAAGGATTTTACACATTTGTAAACTTAATTATAATATAAAACTATTGTAAGCTTGTTATAGACCTATGGAATCTACTAATTCTTAGATGTACTGATATAAATAGCTAAATTAATATTGTTTACCTTGTACATCAAGTTTGAACATTTATTTGTAAAACATAATCTGACAAGGCAAACTTGCCTAATATAAAAGGAAATTCACTTAAAGTTCTCATTAATCTTAGCTTATATTACCTCGATTTAAAAATAAGTAGGAGTGCTGCAGCATATCACGAAAATCAAGGTTAAAATCTTTGCAGATATACGCTAATCCACTTAATATTTGGCTTACTCACAGCTGGATTCCCATGAAAATGTTCTACGTCAATATAACTCTAGATATCTATTTAAAAATTCCACTGAATCTATTTGAAACAGGTTGAAATCCACGGAAAATCAGCTTCAGGATTACTAAAACTGCAGGTAAAAATTGTTTAAGATATATGGAAATCCATTTAATATACCTCTTAATAACGGCTACGTTCTCATAATTCTGGATGAATATAGATGGATATCCACTTAATAATTCGGGTGAAATCCACGTCAAACCCCCTTCAGGATCGATGATAATCCAGGTAATAACTATTTGAAATATGTGAAAATCCACTTAATATCACCCTTAATCACGGCTAGATTCTTATGCGAAAATTTTAGATGAATATAGTTGAATGTCCATTATAAATACTTTAAAACCATTTAAAAATATATAGGAATGCACGCGATATCTCCTTAATTTTTTTACACAAATCCAGGTAATAATCCCTTTATAGATATAGAATTTTATAAAAAATAGGTACGATTCCATGTAAAGATCCGCTTAAATATAGAGGACATGAGTAGACATCCAACTAAGAAATCTACTGGAATCCATTCCCCAGCTGCTAGTTTTGACTGCGATTCTTGCGTTCGCCACCACTAGGTGGCGTATGCGTGTAACTCTCGTGAACACATTGGAGGGATTCGGGACATATAAGCCCGGTTGTTTATCGGTTCCAGCGATTCTTTTCGAAGGGTTCCAAGTACAAGGCTTGCTTTGTTTTTTGTTAAACTCCCTAGCCCAAGAAAAAATATACCCTCAGTAGACCTTAATGAAAATTTACGGATAAATCCACGTAATCGCCGGAAATTGACCCATGATACTACTTTATTTTAGGTGGATATCTAGATAAAATTCTAGGTAAGGGCAAAATCCACTTAATAATGTGTAAGAATTCAATCGACGGTCCCGCTAACCTTGATGAAAATCTACGTAATCATAAAAAATTTACCCATAGTCCCACTTAATTTTAAGTGGATATCTAGTTAACAATCAAGGTAATGGGCAAAAAATCCATTTATTAATGCATAGAAATTTAAGCGGGGTCCTCCACTGTGTTGTGATAAAAATTTACGTAATAATCCACATTAAGGATAGGAATCTACTCGTAACTCCATATAAATTCAGATGGATATCTAGATAAAAATCCAGTTATTATCTTAAATCCATTCAAAAGTACGCTGGAATCTACTTAAAATCTATTTAAAAATAAATAGGATGACGACATGGATCGAAATAGGAATCTTGCTAAGAAGTCTACTGACATCTATATCGAATCCACTTAAATCCAGCTGGTTTTCCCAGCTGGATAAGGTTCTTAGCTGGATACTTTTGACCGCGGCAGCATTTCACGAAAATCCAAGTAAAAATCCCTTCAGAAACATGAAAGTACACTTAATATCCTACTTAATCGAGGTTGGAATTCCATGCAAAAAATTCTACGAGAATATAACTGGATACCTACTTAAAAGTTCCGGTGAATCTATTTAAGAATAGGTTGAAATCCAGGTAATAATCGTTCGGAGTACGTGAAAGTCCACTTAATATTATATTCCAGATAACTATAGCTAGATATCCACTTAAAAATCGTGGAGTTGGGGTAAATCCATTTAAAAATAGATAGGAATCCACGTCATATCTCCTGCATTTGTTCACACAAATCAAGGTAATCATTCTTTCATACGTATGGAAATCTACAAAAAAACAGGTCGAATTGGATCTGAGTAGATATCCAGCTAGGAAATCTACTGGAATCCATTCAGGATCTACCTCGGATCTACCCTAATACGTGGAACTAAACACACGCTTTTTATTGAAAGTTCAAACAAATCAGATATACAAGAAGTGAAACCAGTTAAAGTTAAGTATATAGCCATAGAAAAAATCTTTGATGCAATTGACATCATAGCAGAAGAAAACAGTATAAAGTTATTACAAAAACCAGAAACAGCTGCCCCATGAAACAGCACAGCATCGAACAACATACGTATGACAAATGGAGATATCAACTACATAGGTTCAAATAAAGCCATTTTCTACTTTGACAGATGTTTCAGAGGCAAGCAAATTTTCACGAATTCCATGTACTCGATAGAGAGGCAACCAAATGTGAGGCACCTAACTATAAATGTGATTCCAGTTATCAGCGCAAAGAAATGTTGCCTCACTATAGGGTAACCTGTGTAATTGGACTCACATGCCCGGCTAAACTGAACACACATGAAAGATTAATCTATGCAAGAAACCAAAATCCAACAACAGGAACACCCACAACTGTAAGATCAACGTTGATTAGATACTGGTGAAAGTGAAGTGTGAAATTTTTAGGCTAAACTATTCTACTTCACTTAGTAACACAGTTACCAGGGAGCAAGCAGAATACGATACAGGACAAACTTTAATTTTAGTTAATTTATATGTTTTTCTTTTTAAGTATTTTTCTTTTTTTCATGTATACCGGACCAGCGAACAGTAAGAAATTGCTATACTGGGTTACACTGTATTGTTGCATGTATGTACTTATTGTATTACTCTGGTAAATAAATAAAATAAAATAAAATAAATGTTTAAGTGCAAAACCACATTGCCCAGATACTATCTCTATATAAAAAAGTCATGACCGAATGTTGTGATGCCAAGATAAACGTTATGTGATTGGCTCATGTAGTGCGCATACGTCTAAGTCAGGCAGTCGAAACGTCTTCTAGGATAGGGCTCGCAACGCGCGCTGTTCAAACCTCTAGTAATTCATAAAATTTCAAGGTTGTAAAAGAATATTTTTAATTATATTACAACTACTATTTATTTCATAAGAAAATTGAGAATAAGAATTGTTTTGGATTTAATATGAAATCTTGATTAGTGCTCTTGTTGTTATGAAGTATTCAAAATTGCTTTAAAGATGTAACCCAAGGTATAACTAATTGTGTTGGGTTGTATATATTAAAGGGCGGCGAGAGGGGGTGGGGTGTAGTTGAAATATAAATGTTTACCCGACTCTGTCAAAACCTTAGATATGTAGAGTCAAATAATTATTGTCATACAAGAGGTAAAAATTTTTTATTTATTTATTTATTTTTTTTAACAAGAAACCAGTCACAACGTTAGAATATTAAAAAACATGAATTAGTAGGTGTGATTGTAATAGTGGATCCGTAAAGGAAGCGAATCGCGCATGAGATCTCTAGTACATAAAAAAACATATTTCTGATGTCGATTCTAGGAATTTTTTTGAAAACATATGTTTTAATTTAACCTTTACAAAACCGGCCTGGCTGCTATAGTGACTACTAAGAGAGGGGGGAGCTCAGTGATACATATTGGGCTTGCATATGAATGAATTGGTGATATCCTTGACATCAATTTTGAACTGCGAAATACCGGTCCTTTAAAGGTTAAAATCACTAATGAATTGTCGGCATACTCCACTTTGATTGCTTCTTAATCATTTGTATGACTTTTGCCTCATATTGAATTTCTTATACTACAATACTATTTCTTTCAAATGAAGTAAATTCTTCTTCAATATGCAACAGCAAACGTAATTCATATTCTTGTCTTGTTACATACGCAATGATTTCCTGTATAAAAGAAAGAATTTAGTTATTAATTATTTTGGAAACTTACCTACAGAATAATTTATATTAATTTTACCATATCCGGTGTAAAATAATTTTCTTCCGTAGTTGACAACGACAAATAATGATTTTTATTGTCCATCATAGTTTCATCCGATGGACTAAAGGTCAAATAATTTGCAACAGACTGGCAAGCCCTTTTTATATCATGAACTAATTAAAAGAAAATAATTATAGAAAATTTTATTAGTAATATCACAGCAGTATATAATTTTATATTTAAACTCTAGTAAATAAATTATAAAAAATTGATAATAAAAAACCGTGTACAAACATATTGACACTTCATGATGTCTATTGTTTTATTATCACAATACGTCTATTGTTTTATTATATGTAATGTTGTTGCTATTAATTATTACTTAAGGAAGCCCTTTAGATTTGTCTACATTTCAATTAATATAATATATAGAAATCATATACTAAAAGTATATTCGATGTATGATCAAAAAGCCAAAATTAAAACATTTTAATCCATTTCGTCTAAAAAGATGAACTATTTTACATCAGGACATTGCTGTAACTTGCAAGTTTAGAAAATTTATAAATTTTAATCGCATTGATGTTAAATAAATTCAGTTATTGGTATTAAAATGTCCATATTTTTAGTAACAATAAGTCTAAAAAATTACGCTCATTTTATTAGATAGCATCTAGAATATAACTTGAACTTCTGAAGGTCAAGCATAAGCGGGAAGAGGGTAAAATAAATTCATAAATTTATAAATATTAGCATAAATAATGTGATGTAAACAAGTAATCTAGGACAGAAGCGTGAAGAAATAGACCGTCACGTATCTATCAGTTGTGCCTACGCATCCCAGAACAGTTTATCGTGCCCGATAATACTGAGAAATAGATAGTTTAGATAGATTTGTATTTAATTACTATGTTACAAAATATATTAATCATTGTTGCAGTTTAAGCTCAGAAGCCCCTCCTTGACCAATTTTCCGCTCTTTCAGAATATGAAGTGAAAAATAGGAGTTCCCATTTGGGAAAACCAATTTGACCTTTAAATGACCTTGATCCTTGTCCTCAAGGTCATGGTCAGAGTCACCATCAGTTGGCCCCCTCCGTACCCTACAACTTTTGTTTCGGAAGTTTTTTAATTGGAGGCCATCCTACATAGTCATCCAAGTGTTTTGTTTAAAATGGGACACTGTGTATAGTCTGATGGGGTATCTATAAGGTTTTTATGGTGTATTTTATAACTTTTGTGTATAGCATCTCTGCACCATGGCAAGTGTACCTACATAAAAAATTTCAGATTCATGGGGTTGGGTTGGGTTTTTATGGGGTTTTTATCGGATTTCGAAAGCTAATGGTACATGATTCATGAATATATGGTCTTATGGGGTGTCTATGGGGTTTTTATGGTGTATTTTATAACTTTTGTGTATAGCCTCTCTGCACCATGGCAAGTGTAGCTGCATAAAAAATTTTCAGATTCATGGGCTTTTTAGGGGGTTTTATGAGGTTTACGATATTTCATCGGATTTTGAAAGCTAATGGTACATGATTGATGAATATAATATATAATATACTATCTTATGGGGTATCTATGTTTCCTCATGGACAGCCCCCCATAAGATCACTTCATAATAGATTGCACTTCACAGCAACGCGCACTCGTAGAACTGTACATCCGAATTTCTGTATTGAAACAATATCTAGATAACGTACTCACGCACAATATTTGTATGGGGGCCCACAAGAGAGACATATGACGCAACTTCAGAATCCATACAGTACACTCGTGATAGTTTGCGACGGAGATGTTCACGCCGCAAGACAATATTCATGACTGACAGCCGAACGACCGTTCACCTTTGTCACGGATAATCTTACCGTACGTGGACTCTCATCGTACGTGGCCTCTCTCCTGACGAACTATATCATCTTGTACTTCGAATTAGTCAAAGCTTGCAGTCGTCGAGATTGTATCTTGTCTCATGTGTCTCATCATGTTTTCAATTTTTTGAATTACACGCACGTGTAAAAAACTCCTGACTGTAAAATTTTTTATCGACGATAGCATTCACGACCGGTACTCTACGGATGCTCATTTTCAGCGTAAAACGGATAGGGTAACATCAGACAACGAACTGCAGATATGTTATTTTTATAAATGTCACGTACCGCCGAGGACAACGAGTTGCAGTATAATGAAACTCCATACGAGACAAAGAGAAAAGAATAAAGACATTGTAAGTATAAGAAGTGTCTATCATCGAAAGCCGCGACATTAAAAAAGATGTGACCAGACGGAGAACTAACTGGTTTCTGATGAACATGCGTCACTTCTCGGAAGGTTGATGAGTAGCGGGGAACCGGCTGTTGGAAGTCGACCGTTGGCTGCTGGAAGTAACTGCTTTGAATACTGTTTAAGTTATACCCATACGTCTTAGTCCGCAGTCCGTCTACTACTGAGGCATCAGAGGACGACACTCTGGAAAACTAGTGGCGCTGATGTAGCAGCACAAAGAACGCTCTTGTGATTGGTGATGACACAGTGTAAAAGCAACTCATTGGCATGTGAATTACTTGAAAAGAAAAGTATATAAAATGCTGACAGCTGAGTCAGATGATACAAAATATCCAAATTTCTTTATGTTACATAGAGGGTATGGAATTATCGAATAAGTAAGACGACATTTTATTATAATAAGGTATAGATCCACCAAATCGTAAGTATTGAAAGTGATATAATAAAATAATATTTTTTGGAATATAATTATGGCACATTTCAATACTTTAGTTTCAACAATGACGCAACACACCCGGGAAGGATATGACTCTGATTCAAACAGTAGCAGTACCAGTAGCAGTAGCAATAACAGTAGCAGTAGTAGTACTGATACAGCTGAAGAGAGTAATGAAGAAAGTAAGTGGGCGTACAACATTTTTAATGATTTAATAAAAGAAAAATATTTTTTAAAAAATGATTATTTTACAGATAATTATTTACAGAATGGTGAAGGGTCGAGACCAGGCTTTATTGTGGAAAGCGAAACAACACGCCGCTATCATCGTTTTCGTTATGATGGATGAGAGATACGAGGGAGGCTAGCTGAACCACCGATAAATGCGAACACTTATATGTGGCTCGAAGACTGTTTGAAGGATTTACACAGACAACTCTTTAGTAGTGGGGAGGCAACGGACTTCATAGGAGTAACGATAAATAGTGAAAGATTCAATTACGGTCCTTTATGGCTTTCATTTAGACCGATTAAAAATTTCAATAATGTAGAAGACCTTTGGGGTATGTTATCAAGTGCAATTCAAAGTCCAAATAATTTTGATATTGCTGATAGATTGTCAATCAGCTGTGCCATTGTGAGAGGTGTTGCAGGATGTGGCCGCACGAAGTTAACTGAGGAAAATGTCAACAAAAAGTCCATTCTATCTATTAAAAATGACGATAATCTTTGTTTACCACGAAGCTTGGCCGCCGGCTATGCTTATGCCGTCAGAGGCCAAATACGTACGGGTAGATTGCACGATTATTGGCACGAAATTGATCGTTCACAAATCTTTTTTGCTACACGCGATACAGCTATAGTGGTGCACTCTTAGAAATTTTGCTCGTGGTTATCTGCCGTATTACCAAGACTTTACGAATTATGTATTATGAAAATTCCAACCACTATCAACCTATACTGAATTTGGTTGGTGCTAGCGGGTCCACCGGTTACTGCATACCGTGTAATAAAAGTTACTGGCATGTCGAAGACCACCGATGCACGAATAAATGTTATAAATGCATGATGTCACCGCCGTGAGCTGTCTTGGAGAATATTAGAAAGTGTACCTTGTGCTGTAGGACATTTTTCAGTGAAAATTGTTTTGAAAATCATTTAAAAAGTGGCTCGTATAACAAGAACAATAGTGTGTGTGATAAAATCAAAATATGCCAAAAGTGTTTTAAAACTGTTCATGAAAAAATCGCAGAAGTGTAAAACACGAGTGTGGTGTATCGTATTGTAACATATGCAAATTAAGATTACCGCTAGGACATCTGTGTTACATTCAACCTATTAAATCGAATGAAACAGCGCGAGATGTTTTATTCCTATTCTACGATTTTGAGACTCAACAAACAATGTCTGTGTTAGGTGACAAAGAAAGAAAAATCCATGTTCCAAATTTGTGCGTTGTACAGCAAGTGTGTACTCATTGTCTTGAGATCGATAACGGTTCTATTAGATGCAATGATTGTGGAGTACGTGAATACGTGTTTAAAAATTATCCAGTGAAGCAATTGATTGATCTTGCATTAACGCCAAGACAACAATTTAAGAAAATAGTTTGCATCGCTTACAACGCCCAAGAATTTGACGCGCAATTTATATTCAAATACATCGTCGAGCAATACCGAGGTGCGCGCGTGGATCCAACCGTCATAATAAATGGATCAAAGATTATCTTAATAGAGATTGCGAATGTAAAATTTATAGATAGTTCAAATTATTTCCACATGCCATTAAGTAGTTTACCAAAAGCCTACGGACTACATGAAATCGAAAAAGGTGTTTCCCACATTTGTCACTCCCGTCTCTGGACGTGTACTCACCAGATAGTATGTACGCCAAGGAAAGAGAACGTTTTTTGATATGGTATAACGAACAATCAACGAGTGGTTGTATGTTCAATTTTCAAAATGAAATTGTGAAGTATTGTAAACAGGACGTGACAATTTTAAGATTAGCTTGTTAGCCTTTCGAAAAACTTTTACGAAATTTGGTGTGGATCCATTCGTCGAATGTACAACTATAGCTTCGACCTGTATGCGTGTGTTTCGCAAAAATTCTTAAAAAAAATCAAATAGGTATCGTTCCACCTCGCGGTTATAGATGGTGCAACAATCAGTCTGAAAAAACGGTGCATTGGCTTTGTTGGATGGAAAAGCGTATACTTTATCGCTTCATCGAACATGCAGGATGTTCGAGAGAGAGAAGGTTACCCGAAGGTATGGTTGTAGATGGCTACAGTCAACCGAGAGCCGACGAAAATCACAGAGGCATAGTACTCCAATTTCACAGTTGCTTTTGGCACGGCTGCCGTCGCTGTTTCAGGATCAATAGGGATACAGCTTTGACGAGTGGTGATTCAATGGACGATAGATACGAAATAACAATAGCTATTAGCTATAAGATAAGGTCAAACAATTACGAATTAATCGAAAAGTGGGAGTGTGAGTTTAACACTGAACTCTCCCAAGATGATCAGCTTCAGCACTTTGTTTGAGAGAACGTCGATAACGTGAAACGAAGACCTTTGGAGCCGCAATATGCTTTTTCGGTGGACGTACAGGTAACACCGTTAATGTGTTCGATTGCAAAGGTCACGAAAAGATCAAGTACGTTGATGTATGTTCACTGTACCCGTATATCTGTAAACGAGGTAAATTCCCCGTTGGCCAT
>JAYJLV010093427.1:0-12821 GCA_036873485.1 Torymus texanus | reverse complement strand
CATCTAAATTTATAAGGATATGATGATGTGTCTTCTGGAACAGACCACTTTTTATTTTTTGTGTGCCTGTGTTATGATGAAAATATCAAAAGGATCTTTTTTTCTTAATTAGTGTAAGTAGTTATACTAGAATCAAAGGTTACTTTATCACATTTTTGTAAAATAAAATTAAAAATATCACCAATTCTAGTTTGTTAAAGTATTAGGGTCTAGCGCTTTCATTTATATTTTTTTTTTTTTTGAAAAATAAAGTGGTTGACTCGGCTGTAATTAGTTCACCTATACTATATACGTTGGAACATAGCTCAAGTTCATAAACAACAGACCAGAATGATTACTTACACAGGTCAACAGAAAAACTACTCTCCTTAACACAAATTTGAGATAAAAAAATAGCGGTCAAAAGGCTTATTTTCAAGAAAATTAAAAAACTGATAGAAATGACGTTTTTTGGATATAACTGCCATACTCTATGGAAATAGGTATGGAAATAGTACACCAAGTGGAAAAAAGCTTTTCGCTTTTTCGAACGGGTAAAATCGATGAAAAACTTGTATGTTTTACTATAGCATTGAAGTACGTTAAAGAATGAGCAATGATACTGCATAAACCGTTCATTTAAAAAATAAAGGAAAATTAAGCTTCTTGACTCCTATTTTTTACGTAGAATTCATGTTTAAAAGATTAAAATACATAAGGATAGAGTAGTTCCAACCCCAGTACTTTTTTGTAGACCTGTGTTATTAATCGCGATTCGCTGTCGTGGTTGTGATATTTATTTCCTTTAGCTGTACATTTATAAGCATTTATAATAATCCATTGCAATCATCTTCAAAGGAGGAAAATTGCTAACGAACCTTTATTATATATAACTTAAAAGCTTTTTTATGAAAACGTACTGAATATAAAAATTATTGAGCAATAATATTGATGAAATTAATAAGGCATCAGAACTATTTATGTATACTCATTACTGAAATAACTCCTTGGTAAATAAATGTTCAATCAATTTGCATATCTACGTAGAATTTAAAATTCGATGTTAAAAATAATTTTAATGTTTCAATCTCAATTTATTGTAGTGTAAAATTTATTTAATTAAATTTATTCAATAATTGAAATAACATAAATTTTACGAATAATAAAAATATACGAATAAATTCAAGAAATAAATATTTACAATTTGCAAGCAGTAACGGTAACCGAAATAAAATTTTTTCATAATGAATAGCTAATTTTTAGAGATTACAGAATATTTTGTTGAAATATGAAAAAATAAATAAATTTGTTAGTATTAACGAGTAAAAAGACGATTTTAGTGGTTAATCAAAGAGCGAGATTTATTGCGTCTAGTGGAAAGAAGAGGGTCATCGAGTTGCTGAATATACATACACAAAATAGCGCGACATCCAATACGGAAAGTCGTAGATGGTAGATTCGGGATAGAGGGGGTAAATAGGTAAAGAATTGAGTTTTATGCGTTTTATCATCTTTATGAAATTTTAATTGTCATTATGGGTAGACAACACCTTTATGTATATTTTAATCTTGTACATAGGACTTATTAGCCCATTTAATGTGAAATAACCAAATAAAAAAATAAACATAAAAGTACTACAAAATATATACAAATAAAATTATGATGAAGATAGCTATAAATGTTATTGGATACTGTATTATATATGTAGTAAAATACGCATTCTTAAAGTTTATTCGTAAGGAAATACTATATTATACTAAATAAATATAATAAAATTTACTGAAACTTTAGTTTAATGTACAATAATTCAATTACTAAATTTATAGTTGCTTAAATTATATGAACATATTTATTATTAACATATTATAGTTTATTTTAGAAAATCGAATACTTAATTTTAATCATGAGTGAAAAAGGGAGCTCTTCGAAACTGTGTCATCCTAACTCCTTAAGAGATTTGAAAAATACAACATAATGTCTAGTTGATTAAACATTCTGTATAGCATATGATTTTTTATTTGATTTGATGTCTTGGTTGATTAAACATTCCATATAGTATATAATTTTTTTATATAATATTGAGAGAAATACACCAGTAGATTTCTCAACCCATTTACCTGTAAGTTTAAAGAAGGGATAAAGAATTTTTATGTGATAGTTTCTGCATGCCCAGCAAAAGGGACATTGCTGCAACTCGCGAATGTGAACATTATATTCTAATTGGATACGATAAGTTTTCTACAAAAGTTTTATGAAATTAAACGGATCCTTAACTTTATTGAAAGTTTAAAAATGCTTTTTGAAATATTCAAATCATGTTAATTTCCTCTTATTGCTTACTACTAAAATGATTACTTAAATTTTATTATGGAAATTTAGCGAGTCACCCAATACTCATCCAACTGTATTATTTTGTGATAAACTTTGAACTTTGATTCAAGTAAATTTCATAGCGTAAACTCAATTCATTATGAGAAAACCCTATCAGTAAGCTAATTATTTAATACAAAAGAGAAACTCACACTATTATTTAATTGATATTCATTAGTCATTATGCGAATCATCGATGATGAATCAAAACTATTGAAGACTTTTAAGTGCATTATTCCAAAAATTTATCTTTTTTTAATCGCGATTCAAATAAAAACTACTGCAACGTTGGTTTAGTGAATATAAAATTTTGAATATAGATATAAAATTTTTATCTTCATAGATTTTAGCTATAATGGATTTTTATTACGGCCATATTCATAATCTATTGATTATCATGGAAATTCTAAACAGAGCAGCAACTGAGATAAATAAAAAATAAGTATAAAAAATAAGTATACCGTTTTAGTTCGCCTGTATCATTTATCACATACTCTATATACTTATGCATTCGTTTACAGTAATTTCCTAATTTTCATAATAGATAATTTATTAATCAAGATTGTGGTGCCAAAATTTTATATTTATAAATATACTGCAGATACATAGCATACCAACTAATTTGAAATACCGACAGATAGCCGTCGTTACTCCCCCTCCCACACATACCAGAATTTTCTGGACTGCCCAACCAACGTCATACGAGCCATAAGTAGAAAAACGATTTGGTGCTTGAGTTTTACGCAAACAAGAGAAGTGGGTCTGATTATGGGATAGCATAGTACCACAAATGTAAAATAGTGGTACCCGCGACTTGACCTTATTTAAAAGTTTTTGCTGAAATCTCATTATAGAATAAAGAAACATGAATTATATACTTACATATAATTTATAAAAAGTTACAAAGACAAAGAGAATTATTTTAATTTATATTTGATTATTTAATAGTGTATATGAACTCAGATGAAACACTATTGATAAATTATCTAAATTATGCATGAAGAAACCTTGAAACATGAAAGATATATTATTTTATCTATTTTCTGACTTACGTAAAATTTAACCATTATCAATGAGTAAGAGGTCTGAAATATAAAATATACCCATGCCGAAATTCAATTGAGCTCGGACAGTGCATGAGATAGTTTCCTCCTGAATTCTAGAGAGCATATGAGTGAGTATAACATTCAATATTCAGATTTTAAGAAAAAAAGTTCTTAATTGATTTAAATATTCCCAACTAAAAATAATTTGAATTTTCTCTCATATTTATATAAATCTATAAATACTTAGGAGATACGAGACTTTTAAAGCTTCAAATTGTTAAATTTAAATTCAAATTCGATTATTGAATTATTTTTAATATTTTCGATCATATATGATTTTAATTTTTAAACTTTTTATCTGTTTTTAAATTTTTATAGAAAAACATGTATAATATAATTAAGATATAAAATTCACTTTTTCTTATTATCTTTTCACGGACTTTTATTTTCCAATCAACAATTACAAAGTATTATCAAGACTACTGCAAGCATAATGAAAACTACAGCCATGATGGTATGTGGCTTTACATGCCTGATCCTCTGTATTCGCCCCTCAAATTCAAGTGAATTAACACAAGCGCAGCTCAGTTATGATAATAGAAGCAAGCTAATCTTCTCTCATGAGTCGTTCGATAGCCAGCTCCTTGCATATGCTGTCTGTACGGATACAAATGTCCGAGAATGCAAAGTGTTTCTCAAAAATATACAGTCGCCGAATATTATTCGTTCATGCAATTTAACCCTGAATATCGGGAACAATGTTAAACCACGCGTAATATTGCTGAGCACTAACAAGGTAATTCTTATTTCTGACACCCAAGAAACGAATGATGATGAAGTAAAGTTAATGGTACGCATCGCTACAATAAATATGGACACTTGCAGCATTGTCGATTTCAATCGCGAATTTCCAAAATTTTTTGCGAAATATTATTCTATTATACCACGAGATGGGAACAGGTATGACTTTGTAATTATGAAGAAAGATGAATCGTTTTGCAGATGGGAACACGATGTTGAGGAAAACCAAGTTTCAGGACCATTTGATTGCATATCTGAATTTACGAAGAAACGGATATATGATGATGAACTGATAGTTCAAGATCTGCCGTCGATGGGATATGTAGCATCGATTAGCGAGAATGAACATTTAATTGCTATCGATGACAGTAAGTTTTTTTTTTTTCAAGAATTATTTTCTACTTAATAAGAAACTAAAAAATAATTTAATTTAAGAACTCCTGCTTTGAGATTTACGAAAACTATTCAAAATTTTAATTTTCATTCTATTTATTCTACACAAAGTTAGAATTTAGTATATATAACAAAATATGCTTGAATAATGTTTATAGTAGGAAGCTGGTCTAAAGTTTAGCACTTAATTCAATTGATATCTTGGGAACGCATACTTTCTATTTAGAGATCATTTTATATTTTGATTTATAAACATAAACAATAATACTATATTTATTCCACTGTTGTTATATAGCATACTCTAGAGATATTGCATTTTTACAACATCTATTATACTGATAATAAATTCAGTATATAATCGAAAAAAGTTTTTTTGGTAATGAAAAATAAAAACATTTTTGAATAAAAGGATCAATAAACAATTCAATAACTCAAAAAGTATATTTATAGATTAGCCTTTATACACTATACATATATAAGATAAAAATATACCTTGAATAAAGGTTCAAAGTAGGATTACTACACAACTTCTCTATGTGTTAAAAAGAATTAAATTCCCCTACAGAATTGCTACGAACTAAAGTTCGGCCTTTATCACGATATGGAGAGATTGTGACTTCAACAGCTCATAACAAAGTATCTATCTGTAGGAGCGACAACTTGTTGACTACCTGTTGGCAATATGACCGGATCGGTGAACTTGTGAACACTATTTTAATTCGGCATGAAGCTAGCTTTGCAGGTGGCACCGCGGTGCACAACCCAAAGAGCGGCGGCCTTGTCGTCGTTGTGGGCTTTTGCGAGGAGGATTGCACGGATCATCAGCGCTTGCCCACGTACTATGTAAGTAGGTATGATGACCAGGGCCATCGTCTGAAGATGACGATTGTCCAAGATTTCAAATGCGATCGTAATCTCCGTAACGTAACGCTCAAGTTCTATGAGAATAAGGGAGGACAGGTGTGCTTGACGAAGGCATGTTATGGCACAATCCCCGAAGTGACGAGAGACGGTACCAGTCAGACTTGGAGTCCTACTCTCGATGTGGTTCACGATTGTTTAGATTGATATAGTTTTTGGTGATAAAATAATTATGCGACTTTTTAGTTTATTTTTTAATGAAATTACAATTCATTTTGATCAGAAAAGGGAAGCTTTAATTAAGAACCAACTTTTTATTTTAATGTGGTTTCTCCAGCAGATTTTTTTTTTAACAATTTTCTTTAAGTTTGTAGATTATTTAACTTTCATTAAGTTTCTAAAATATTGTTCAATTTACTTAAACTGATATAACTACAAAAAGCTCATTTGGTGCTTCTTTAGTGGAAGCATTAAATTAAGTGTATTTATTGTAAATAGTTTCTTTGCAAATGTATAAAACTTTTTGGTGATTTTTGTCAGTTGCATTTTGTTAAATTACAATGTCGCTTTCCTGAATATTAATATCTGATGAATTATAAACTAGTTGTTTAATATTTTGGTAGCGTATGTTGTAAATAAAATGTCTTAAGAATACTAACAACGATGACAGTACAATAAGTGTTGCTAAACAGATGGTCTGAAAATTAAATTCAAAGAAATTGTAAATGAAGTGAGCTTTCAAGAATTTAATTCGAACAAAATCTTGCACATCATATTTTAAGACACTAGAAAAATAAAAATTTAAATAACAACAAATTGAAACAGCTCTAAACATGTTAACATCTTTGTAAATAGAAAGTATGTATCTACACTGAGAAAAAACTAGTTTTAAATTATGCTGTCGACATCGAAGTTCAATATAGTGATTACAAAACAGATATATTCTGAATGTTTTTCTTCACCAATTTTGGATATAAAAAAAGTATTTAATGATTGCCTTCTTAAAAATGTGATTTTATGGTACTCTAATAAAAACCGAGAGCGAGGAAATCTAGAGAGCGAGAAATGGTTATAATTATCCAAATTTGACCAAATTTGAAAATAACTCCAATTTTAACTTGGAATAAGGGTTGCAATCGATTGTTTTTTCAAGTTGAATTGTTTTTGTTTTAACAATATTTCGGCGAAAGTTTGTCACCTTTTTCAGGTCTAAGTTTTTTAAATATTTTACTAAATTGTATACTCTCATTAAAAATTGTATATTATAAACAATATACCTATATCAAAGACAACATGAGAAAACTTAATATTTCCTCGTGACTACTTACTTGTTAGTCGTTGTTGTTTTTCCAAACAATAACTGATGCCATCAACATGACATCTCAAATATTTACTATTAGTTATAAACTTTTCCCTAGATAGCAGGCAACTCATTAAGAAATAATGTCTACTATATAAATATAGAATCTATCGTGATACCAGATGCCTGAAGACATTATTTTATAATAAAACAATCCTAATGTTTTACTATTTCCCTTTTTTTTCTGTGTGCATAGGTTTTGACGATAATTATATAAAAAAATAAGTCAAATTAAAATCGAACCTAGATTAGTGTAAACAATATTAGGCGTTACGCAACTTTATTTTTCGTGTTATATTTAATTGCTCTTACCAATCTTTCTTGGTAAGATGCAACTTCTTTTCTCCGATAAAGGTAAATAATAAATTCCCAACAACAAAATTAATGAATTATTTATTGATTAAATAAACTCATTATTACGTATACATACCTAACAAGATAAATATAATAACTTTGTTAAAGTTTTTTTTTCATACTTTAAAGGCAATATTCACTCAAATGAGATCATTTTACAGTGAATTTTGACTAATTAAGAAATGAATGATTAAAGTTTGAAGAAAAAACTCAAATTATTAATTTACGGCTTTTTCTACTTTTTTCAACGACACTGTTATTTGTTACAAAAAGAATTTTTATAGCATCAAACTTCTTTTCATAGTCAAATCATTGTTTTAAAATTCACAAATATTTACGATATTCAAGAAGGTTACGTATTTGCCTTTATCGCATAAAACTGACGTTCACTGGTCCAAATAGATTATTTTATGATGAACTTTAAACTTTAAAGTAATGTTTTCGGAAATTCCATTTATTAATATTTGACATACAATATAAGTTATCTTTTATATTATTCTTACTACTATCACTTTTATAAGGCGGAACAGCAATCAGCAGTTAAGTCGACTGAAGTAGAAGATATACTCATGTTAAAACTTATTCCAGTTCAGTCAGCCAGTGAGATAGTTTCTTCTCAACTAATTTAAAAGATTTTGGTGAGTAAAAGCATTAACATTCATAAATAATTATGAAAGTTGTTGTATTTTTATATAGTATAACATATACATTTAAAAGGAAGGACTTAACATACCTTGCATAATTTTTTAATTATGTTTTAAACACGTTACATTTTTATACACTAGGCAAACCTGCAGAAGAGATAAATGATTGATTACAGTAATATTGTTTACTTAGTTTCTTAAGTGTAAGATATAAACTGCAACCCGTCCCTGAGATCGCAAATATGATAGCTATCACTGTTAAACGGACAGCCATACTTACCTTCGCACTCATCTACTTCATATTTAGTGTTCAGGCGTCATCCTCTACGGTACGTATCTCGAGGAGTAAACGTATCGACAGTAATCATCAGTTTGTGTTTTCTGATGGATCCATCAATGGACAGTATCTAGTATACGCCATATGCGATGACAGAAACCTCAAATGGTGCGAAATTAACCTTGAGACTTTGTCGTCGTACTACGGCTCCACATGCCACTTGTCATTAGAAGTTAGTGGGAGTTATGAGGAACCACGTTTGATACCGTTAAGTGAAGACCGAATAATCGTTATTAGGACTATCAAGGAAAGGGTTGATGATGTAACGACCGTATTTGTACGCTTTACAACAGTGACGATGCATGACTGTGGTGTCGTGGAGCACAAACGGTTTAAAGGCTCTAGTGCTTCTATCTATTCCGTCACGCCATTGGATGAGAAAAGATATGACGTCGTGGCTATGGATCAGGCTGAGTCATTTTGCAGATGGGAATTTAATACTGAAAACAATAATGTCTCAGGTCCTTTTGATTGTTTATTTGACGATGTAATGAAAAATATGGATAACTTACAACCTATAAATTATTATAATAATGAGAAAGGATACGTGATAAAGAGCAGTGAGAATCAACATTGGATTAAAATTGACAATAGTAAGTTGATTACTTTACCTAAGCAAAAATCAGATATATTAGTACATTTTAAGATTGAAAAATATAAATGTTAATTAGATGAAAATTGTGTGTTGTTCTGTTCTGTACCTAATTAATAAGAGTATTAGGGGAAAGTTAAACTTTTAAAGTCAATTATTGATTTGCAAACACTATGGCTGTTCTTCAAAAATTGTAGAGAATAAATGTATTTTTTTACTAAATGTGCAAAAAAAAGAATATAGAATCAAGACTTAAGGTACCCAGAATATAAATTTTGACCCCAGATGACAAAACATGGGTCTAACGTGTTTTCTTGAAAACTTTTTTTCACCATTACAAAACTTGTTTTTGAGGAAACAACACAGAATTTTGGAAATTGTATACATGTATTATAATTGTAATTACTTCAAATTTTAATTGTAGAATTATTTAAAAAAATTTTTAAGTATTACTGTGCCCCATGTAAAAGGAGGATTTCTGGTAGAAACTGAAGTCATTTTTATAGTAGTAAGCGGATAGTTTGAACCAAAATGAAAAAAAACTGGGTATAACGTTTCTTAACACCCATTTTTTAATAGTCTCCATTTTACAGAACGTGTTAATTTGGCATTTTAATGCAACGAATAGTTAAAATAGCTAACCGAGAAATCCATTAAAAATGTCGTAGTAACTAATGATTTGTTATAGCAATGAATAAGAGAGACAGTCATATTCCAATTTTAATTTACATCTTATAGAATGCAGTTGCAAATAGTGCAAAAACAAATTAATTTTATTAATATCCAGCTAATTTTGAGGTTACGACCATTTCTTAAAATGGAAAAAGTAGATTGAAAAAAGTTTTACTCTTGTGTCTATCTATATACAACTATATCCATTTCTAATTACCAGTTTCTTTATTTCTGAGTATGTAATGGGCTGATTTCGATAGGAACTTGATATTATTCTTTCTATTAAAAATTATTATTCATATATCAATTTCATTATTATTGTACAGCATAATGCTTATCTTTTAACCTTTCACAGAGCAGATATTAACGAAAATTCGACCAGTATTCGGAAAGCATGAGGTTGTAACATCAACAGCTAACAACAAAATCAGTATCTGCTCAACAGAAAAATCAACGACCACCTGTTGGCAGTACAATGAATTGGGCCAGCTTATCAGCAACGTCACGATTGTATATGACGTAGACTTTGGACCCGGTAGCGCCGTGTATAATTTAAAGAATGGTGGCCTTATTATAGCAGTAGGATTATATGAGGAGGGTTGTGAGAATATCACTCACGTACCCACATATTATGTGAGCAGGTATAATGAACAGGGCCGGCGTATGAGAATGACAATAATTCGGGACTTCATATGTAATGTAAAGCGCTATGTTGCGAACTATAAAGTTGCACTTAAGTTCTACGAGAATAAGAAAGGACAGACATGTTTAGCAATGGTCTGCTATGGCACTGTTTTTACTACGAAAATGACACGTCGTGGTGTACTTGGAGAATATATACCAAAAATAGATGTAACTACCGAATGCTTTGATTAACATAGGTCCGTGACTGTTGTATTGTTATAACAGTGTAAATAAATATAAATTAGCTATGGATAACGTTGGCTGTATTTAAGTTAAATAGTACTATGAAAAAATTAATTTTCTAAGAGGCGTTGTTATGTTTGGACAGTGTGACATTTGACCAATTTGATGTTATATTCTAAATCAATTACTTTACATGACTGATAGTAACCATTTGAGCAGTGACCGTTTATATGTAGTAAATAGTTTAATACCGCTCATAACTGTTTTGATTATTTTTCGATTTATTTAAACTAAAAAAAATGTTCGTGGAATAGTTTTATAGGTATACTTAGTAGAATCATCATCATTGTGGTTGCTTGCGGTGAGAGGTCGAAAGTTTAGATAATCTTCTAAACTTTGATTATAATAGTGAAGTCAACTATGGATGTTATTTAATTTGAATAACTGATACGAAAATTGGATGCTAATAAATTATTAAAAACTAGTTTTATCGTTATTCAAATTCTATTAGTGAAATTCACTATTCTGAACAGTCGATAAATTTTTACATTTTAAATTATACTCTTTGTAATTCAAATTTTTGAAATCCTGCTCAATTGATGCTAGGTAAGGTGCTAGGAATTAATAAAATACATGATTTTT
The DNA here is from genome assembly GCA_036873485.1 of Torymus texanus. Lineage (NCBI taxonomy): Eukaryota > Metazoa > Arthropoda > Insecta > Hymenoptera > Torymidae > Torymus > Torymus texanus. Next base: position 1,902 of record JAYJLV010093427.1, on the reverse strand, counting down.
GAAAAATGTCTGTATGGATGTATGTGGGTGTGGGTGTATACGCCTGGATCTCAGCTTCTACTTGGTCGATTTTAACAGGTCTCACTTTTTTGTTTTTTTGTGTGATGGCAGGTCAAAAATTCGTTTTTGATTGAGCCGATGCGATTTTGTTTGATTTCGAATTTTCGATATTCTCAGAATTTATTTTTGCTTTTTTTTAATGATAGGATCGAGATATTTTAATCGGATGGATAGCATTCGAAAGAGTATTAAAATACATATATTTTCTAAAAAAACATTTTTTTAGTAATTTGTATCATTAAAAAATTACTGCAACTGTCAACTGACTTTTCTCGTCATTGCTGCCTGTATGATCGTTTTTCCCACAGTCTTACAGCGAGTTTTCGATCATTATAAAAGCGAGATTTCAATTATCATAATTAATTAAAGGAATCAGCAAATTAAGTTTGAGGAAGCCACGGGCCAATTCATTGGCAACGGTTTTTAAACTGTCATCGAATATTCTGGTAAGTGAAAACATTAATGTTAATAAATCTTTATAGATAATTGATAGTATTATTATAAGTTATAGCATTAGCGCTTCAACAAGAAGATTTAAAATATAAAAATTTTCGAAATATCAGTTTTTGAAAATTTATCCATGTCAAATATGTATGTACAGTGTACGCTGCAGCTAAGATAATCATTTCATCTAAGCTGTTACGTCAGGTTCACACTTTGAGCTTTGAGCATGGTTTGTGTTGTGAGGTTTACAAACAGTTTTGCAGTGCTTAATTTTGATATTACTCTGATTAATATTTTTACTATTATTTGACCGATGTTGCAAGTGTTAAATAAATATTGTTTTAAATAAGAGTACGTTTAATAAATAAATTATTCTTTTTTTTATAAATACATGTGTTTGTTAATTCACTTGTGCCATCAACTTCTGTGTACACCATCCACATATCCTCAACAGATAAAAATGAATCCTTACTCGTACAGAAATTTTATAATGAGTCGCTCAGTTGCAATAAACGAAAGATCATCCGTCAAATATATGCTTATAGAGGTGATTGGTTATCCAGTTTGTAAAAATTTGATTCATGGCTTTATTTGTTAGGAATCACGTAAAGTATTTTAGAAGCTCAAGATCGTTTCCTAGAAAGTAATGAATTAACGATATTTGAACTATAAAATAGAACTCTAAATTTATGGATAAAGAATATTTTAAAAAGATTCGTGTGCAGTCAAAAATATCGTAATTTTCAGTAGAAAATAGATTCATTATTTATTTAGGTCATACCAATGTAGAAATCTACAAACAATGACAAACATTTCAGTTTTTTTGTCGAATTGCCTTTGATAAACTTCTAAAATAAGGTGACCGTTTCCTAATTGTAAATAGCCAAACGCCTAGAAACCGTTGAAGAAAATGAGTTGCCATGAAACCTTTGATGAAAGCCGACGAAGCATGTGCAATCAAACTTAAAATTATAACTGACCATGTCCAAGTAATAAATTGAGAATACGTTTGAAAGTGACCAATTTGTGGATATTTCTATGTTTTGACGCATTGACGAAGAACGATTAGGAAACAGTAAAACATAAATGTTTTTGAAGCTTTAGTGTCAGACCGTCCGGTGAGAACGAATATGACATCATTGCTGTTTCCGACTGCGCGAAGCTGTCGGTCGCGTGAAAATCGGTTAAAGGTAAGGCTACAATTTATGTATTTTATAATAACGATTTATTAAATTCAAAGGTACAATAGATTTTCTATACTTATATCTTCTTTAGCTTTTCGCTGACGCTCACTCTCAGAGGTCGAAACTGCAACTCAACTCTTTTTCCAACTTCTCCCTCCGACTCTCTCTCTCTCTAACGCTGCGCACTTGTTTGTTTAATCTCTATGGAGAATTA
>JAYJLV010093416.1:0-12822 GCA_036873485.1 Torymus texanus | reverse complement strand
ATATTATGTAATTGGGCTCATAGCCCGTGAAATAAACAAACAAACAAACAAACAAAAATAATGCAAGAAGAAAATAAACGTGGTAACTCGCAAAATCTCCTTTGTATATAAGCGTGCAAAATAAATAAGCCATGTTTGCTTTGATTGTAAACCGAGATTTATATACAACCAAATACGCCAATTTCGAAATTCCAACTCAGCCGTGTTGTTTTTGTTTACCGAAAAGAAAATATTTGGTGAAAGGGCATTTTTCTCACCAAAATATTTATGACTAAAAAAGAACCGATGACAGATTTCATAAATCTATACGTTTATAATTATTAAATTCAATTCGTAAAATAAATAATTACATAGTATTAAAATTTCCATTCTCTCATTCGATTAAACCTCGAATGACATTAGTCGAGAAAAAAATGTTCCATTCAAGATTTACCCTAACTGATAAAACCAATTTGTCCACGCTCGTGAAAACCTTACAATCGCAAAACTCCAATCCCCACTTTCGAAATCCCGTCCCCATTAACTTTCGCGAATTCAGCCAACCACGCACACCTCCTCCTTCGGAATAAACAAAAAGAGCTCGCACCTCACGGAGGGTAAAAAAAGCCGGTCATTCCAATGTAACAAATGGCCCGGTTTCTTCCCTCTTTTTCCTCCATCTCTTCCTCCACCTCGTCCCGTCCAATTTTCACACCCAAGATACCGATCGTCGGTCTCGACCGCATATAACGACCTCCTCCTTCTCTTCTCCTTTGCCCTAATACCGTAGTTTCTTCGCGCGGACTCTGCGCACGCCGCTTAAATTTTGATTGTTGTTATTAGCGTGAATTTTCATAACACGAGAGGCTTGAACGACTACTCCTTTCCCTCCCCTATTATTAAGACCTTCGCGAGCGAGCCGACGGTGTACATAATAAGGACATTTTTTCTCGTATCGAAGCGCCCGTTATCGCGCGTATATGTCTGTGTATATATGTATATATAGAGGTATGAAATTTTGTAGATAAAGTGGTGGAGAAGAATCACAGAGGGGATTGAAAGACGGTAGGGCAGACGAGACGAAGAGTTATTTTAAAGGGAATGGAATTACTTTCGCGTGGGGAACGTCTTTTACGAGCTTGTTGTATAGCTTTCCGGGTATATATATGTAGAGCCAAGTGTTTTGCTTCGTTAACAAAGCCTGTGTATACTGTAAATTAAGCATGAGTAAAGTTTTTAAATTAATTCTTAAAAGAAACTTATATATCTGTCGAATGGTTCGCAGACTGTGTCATACGTTATACGATACTAATTCGATTTACTGCTATCCCGGGACGCTCGCATGTATAACTTTGTCAATTGAACAGCGATTAGTTCGAAACGCGATTGCTATGGCATCACCATACCGGTGTGTAATAGCAATTCCAAAGAAATATACAATATTCATCAATGTGCACGCGTTCGCGTGGGAGATTCTCTATAGTTTTAAGCCCATTCAATAAATGACGCTCTCGCAGATATATATATATATATATATATATATATATATATATATTCTATCAGTTTACCGAAATGTATTTAGAGAACGCGGGGTGAAGCTCGTTAAGTGAAACTGCGCAACGAGAGAGGCACGTTCAATGCTCGCTGCAACGAGCCTCTGTCATCCAGTTGAAAGCGAATTCGCAAGCGCGTGCGTGCAAAACTAAAGAGCTTAAATTCTGCGTAGAGAATAGTATATATATATGGCATTGAATTCAGTTAATTATCCGTCACTGCAGCATTATATAACCGTTTGTCTATATATACACACGTACATTTTCTTCTTATACGCACGTATCATCTAACAAAATTAAGCTTATACCGAAACAAACGCGGCATTTGGATCACGAATACCATTCCCTTTATAAATACACACAGATATACAGTAGGAGGTAAAAACACACGCCATTAGCGAACCACCAGAACGAGAAAGAAAATACGTGCAACTAGGGAACAAAGAATCTTCCCGGTAAACGGCGAAGATTGAAAGGATGCGCGCAATGCGTATAAGAACGAAAAATCGAATTGAAAACTCTCACGTATACTACGCGGCGGCAACGGGGCAAACAGGAAAGTTTCGAAGCGCGCGTGCGGGGCCAAAGTGCTGGGGATTACCTCGTTATAGTGGGAATCCCCCCGTTGCGCGCAAAACTTGGCCAACTTGTTTTCTACCACGGGCAGACGTATTTCGAATCGCTTCCGTGAAAATACGCGTATAATGTATAAAAGTCGGTTTTTATATACGTATATGTATATGTATGTGTATGCAGATCGAGTAAAACGTGTGAGGTTTTGCGGTTCGCACGTACATATATTTTTATTGAAAATTTTAGCTAGATTAAATTGAAATTGTTATATATTTTAACGCGAGCATATCGTTTCTCGTTGCCATGAGCTTGAATCTTTTTAAACGAAGAAGTTTCATTGCGTATAATATATATGGTTTCGCGACTGAGGATGCATAGACCCTGTCTTTGTGAAATTGTGCGCCGTGTAATTAGCTCCTTAATTAATTACAAATACACGTTGGATTAATGTTACCTGCTTCATTAACGTTTCTCTTTTTTTATTCGTATTCCGAATATACATAGAACTTTATTACAAAGAAATTCTTTATATATAACTCCGCGTTATTATCGTACATACATACACCGATGTTTTCTTCTCCCTCACTATACCAAGCAATAATCACAACCACCGACGATATACCAAAAAAAAATCCCGGCAATAATTGAAAAATTACATAGTACTTATCTCCTTTCCTCCTCTGATACTCACTCAACACGATCCCCACTATTAATCCGCTTAATCTCCACCTTCTTCTCATATCCTCGAACAAAAACGTAACATCCTATCCCTTATACACATACTTCATCTCCAAGCATTCTCTACTCTCACTCTCTTGCTTCGTGGTGTATACACGCGCGAGCGCCGATAATTAGAGCATGCACGAACAGCCGATAATTACACTAGAGCCCCTGATTTAATTCAAAACAAGCGCGTGGACGCTGTGCGCCTCCTCCTTGTCGCCGTGTGGTATAGTCGTCGACGATGTATATGTATATAACGAGCACGTGTCGGTATACTATACACATGCCCACGCGCGGACGAGATATAAATCCTGTGCGCTAATCGCGTGCGCGAGTACATAGCAGCAGGAGCAAGAGCATCGTGCGCGTGGCCTGAGTAAACTTTCGCGATCGACGAGTCGATCGATCATAATGTCGTTATGTAGCCGTCGGCGAAAATAAGATAATACCGAATGGTGAGAGAGGAGGTTGAGGAAAGTATTGTAATGGTAGTTTAGCAGTTTGCAAAGTGTTGCGCGTATATATAGCGGGGGTAGGGTAATTGTCCGGGAGGTCGAGAGTACCGGTAAGTGAGTGAAGCTCTTGTGGTATGGGTGGCCGAAGATTTTGGGATTTCAAGGTTTTAACGTGATTTTTTTGGGGAAACTGAGTATTAATAGTTTTGCTATTTTATTAAACCTATGTGTACTTTGTTACAATATTTGGCGAAGCTTTTTAAACTTTGATAAACCACTGAATTCAATAGCTGTCATGAAATCTCGATAAATTAACGTATTTCCACCGGAATTCAGCACGTAATTAAATCCGAATTTAATGTGAAATTGTAAACTCGATCTTCTGCGTCACTTTACAGCTGATAGCACTGCGGGAGAGCGTATAAGGGCTAATTCGAAATTGCGTTTTTAACGTTCCGGATATATAATTTAGAGCTATAATTTCGATTTCGTGATCATTTTTTAATGGGAATTTTACGACGTTAATGCATGGATATATACTTTTAGATTTTGCGTTACCTTATATATCCATTGTAACGTAGAAATGTTTCGAACGTCGTAAATAAGCTCACGGGCATATTTTGCTTGTTAACTTTATACCAACGGAATAAATGTATGTTAAGTCGATAATATACGCGAATTCTCATTTTAATGGTACGTTATTGCCGTTAATAGTATTAAATTGCATTGAAACATTGTTATATATTCATATTACGATGTTACGGAAAAAAAAAAAATATATATATATATATATATATATATATATATATAAAATACTACGATTAACTTCTTATATTCTTATATTACAACATTATTCAATACTTCACCCAATTCGTTTATATATAAAAAAATAATAATTAAATTCAGAGAATATGTCAATTTTATTTCATCAACCGTGAAACCACTCAATTCACCGAGTTACAACCGTTACAACATTTTAAAAAGTATTCGATTCTCAATCCGCGTTACACTCACATCTATATATATGAAAATCAATAATTGTCTATATATATATATATATATATATATACACATCACACTTAATATATCCAACCAACGAAATAACAACAACAACAACAAGAAACTACACTTGAACTATTCACCCGCAGCCAATCAAGACCATCACTATTAATACAAAATCGCACCGATCGCTAAACACCCGATATAATCCTAACCTCGACGGTATGGCGGTATCTCGTCACCACGGCATATTATTCTATAAATAATAGTATAATAATTCTCCTTTCTCCCCCCTACCAAAGAGATCAGCCGCAGCATCTCTACGCGTGTAGGTATATGCAGCCGTAGAGCGTAAATTATACTGGCATTCAAGCCGCACCACGCGGCCGAATTCCATGAGGCGGCGGCGGCGTAACTCGACCAGCAGTAGTACGCGGCGCATTAGATGATCGATGATTAGTCTTATCAAATGAATTCGCGATCGAAGGCGCGTACATATATTCATGCCTCGTGTACGCGTTCTCGCATATTTTCTCTCTCCCTCCCTCTCTCTCGTTCTCTGAGATATATACATACATATATACATCTGTATATATGTGTTTGCATTAACGGTAAGCGGCTGCTGCTGTTGCTGCTAGTACGCGTGCGGAATATCAATAAACCGCATCAAAGCTGGTACAGTAGTGCAAGAGTCCTCGGGGTTTGGGATCGAAATATATGCGCACACGCGTGTACCTATAGAGAGAGATATATATATATGTATTGAATATATAGCCGCGAGAGAGAGGGAGAAACGCTTGATTTCGATTGTTTTTGCCGAGTATATAGCGCAGCGTTTGCCGTATCGATTATTCGCGTGTTCTGATTTCAGCAGGTGTATAAGTGCCCGAGCCCAAACCCCCGGGGATATTTAATTACGGTAATGCCGATCTGCGCCAGTTGAAGAGGGGCAGAGGGATGGAGGCTTATATTTGAGATGGGCCAGACACACGGTGGTGTAACGAATTGTTGGATTTACCGGCACCGTAGTGGTATATATATATATATGTATATGGTTCTGGAATATCGCTGCTGAGCTGGATTGGGTGTAAAATATTGACTGACGCGCGCAGCGTGAGAGCGACTGCTTCTTGATTAGAAACACGCGCGTGTATAGTTGTACGAGTGATTCGGTGTGTTGCAGTCGTACCTGTAATTTCGACCTTTTTTAAGCGTATATATTATATGATTTCGATTACAGCGGTTGTGATTAAAGAGAATTTAAATATGGAGGGAAGGTTGATGATGATTCTCTGGAGTTTTAAATTATTCGCGTTTCGAGTATTACATTGGTTGGTTCATTGGCATTGATTTATATATAAATAAACAAATTGCCACATGGGACGTTAAATTGCACATACATCATTGATCGTAAAAGCTTTGAAGGTAAAATAAATGATGTCAAAATTGAAAACGATTGCGAGGTATAGAGACGTGAATATAAAGCTATATATGATAGTATGAAAGTAATCGACGGCGTGTATTTACATTTACCCGTATTATACAAGTATATAGAACGCTGCTATTTAACATAAAAACTGCATCACCAATGTAAATATATCCTACGTACAAAAAGAGCATTATCGAATTTTCCATTCGCTGCAGCGCATGCGAGCCATCACCATTAGACTCATTATAGTAGACAAAGCACTTGCGTAACTACACTCGAATCGCCCGTTAATCACCCCTGAATATCCACTAATCAATTACCGCGCTAACCAAGCAATAACCTCTCAATTTACCCGCACCCTCTAACCAGGGAAAAAGAAAAAAATTAGTATTCCATCGAAAAAAAGTCCATCGACGACAAACCAATATCAAACGAAATTTCCTGCGGTATACGCTACCGAAAATTAAATCAGCACGACGCTACCTTTTTTTACTCTACCCCGGTAATACCGAATCTGCATTTTATCGCACGCTCGAGCTCGAAGGGTCAGCATTTATGCGGCCGGTACGCGCGAGGGCAAATCGCTCAATTTATTGGCGCTGACTCACCGCGATCGGACCACCGGCAACGGCCAGCAGTCGTCGTGGGATCACCTCCGGAAGGAGTGAATAAGGCCTCAGAGGTGGGCTGCTATTGCAGAGGTGAATGAAGGGGGTTTTCTTTTTGTTTGATGGGAGGTTTTCTTTTTTTGTTTTGGACGGAAGAATTGGCGAGAAATTTAGAGAATTGTCGAGGGATATAAGAGAAGAGTTTTAATTTGGAATGTTCGTGTGGTTAATTACTTTTATAAGAATTTAGCATTTTTAATTTACTACGCATATGCTTTATATATGAGAAGAAGAAAACTTTTTATCGTAAATTGTTAATAACGTACGAAACCGTTAGTTTAACGTGTAAACGTTACCGACAAAATTAATTAGAGCACGCGCGGTTGAAAAAATAATAAAAGTAAAGGGTATGTTCTACATTACAGGTATGCTAAAATAACTTCATGATGGATGGTTTCATCGATTACATAAATTTTGGTTAGAATATGCGGTGCGCATACCGGATTCATCAATCTTCCTAAATCAATTCTATGAAATAAATTTTCTGAAGTAGATAAAATGTTCCAATATTTTGGAAAACTGAATCAAAACTCTGAGACTGTATATATAAACGCGCAATTTATCTATTACGACAATAATCAAATTAAAACATTTTTACAATCTATTAAAAATTTACTAGAATACATATAGATGTCACAGTAATTGACAGCTGTTACAGTAAGCTTATTGCCTTTTTTACATTATTTAGGCACATTGATTTCCAATCTGTCAAAAATGATCATTAACTTCTCTTAATTATTCATATTTTTATTTTTATTGAACTGTTTTTGACTTTAAAGTGATATCCAAAATAAAGAGTGATGGATTGCCAGTAATTTATTAGTTTTCTCGATAACTTCGTTATTTAAAATCACCGAAGTCGTTATTTATATAGACGAAAATTTATAACGAGTTTCGTTTGCAAAATTCGATTTTAAAAAAATCCAAATTTCCAAATGATAAGTAAACCATATTTCTCTTAAACTCGTTCCTTCCCATTCCCCGTAAAAATCAAACCCAATCACCATTCACTTTCCACGCCGAACTTCTGTCTTTAAATAAATTTGTAATTACACTGTAAAGCAGCCTTCCTCTGCCTCCTAATTCAAACCCGTGACACGACGAGTTGAGAAGGGCCGAATGAATTCTCACTCTTTAGAACTATAACACTCGTACAAGCCAACGACTGCATATATATACATACATAGATGTATGTATATAGCTAGCGGTGGTAATGCTCGCGCTCAGGTTTTAACGCTCGTGGAGACGTCGATATTTTACGTCCTCTTAAAGTTCAAGGAGCCATTCGTCGCTGCTGCTGCTCCTCCTTCACCTCTACGTAAAATCGTTAAAGAATATGTCCTTTTGATTGTATTATGTTTAAGTGGACGAAGGGCCGAGAGCGCGTGCGCGAGTCCCTTTTATCGTCCAAGTTTCATCATATGAAAATTTGAATTTCCTCCCGTTCCCTCGCTTGTTCGCGCATTACTTTTTACGGAGTTTTACGAAATTGTAAAATATTAAGCGTACAGCGGTTGCTACACGCAAAGAGTGTATTCTTTTTGTCGTATTAAAGTTGAAAATGTGCTTGACAAAAGGGACGTTTTTATAAAAATTTCTCAGTGAATTAAAGTTTTTTTTTATGTCTCAAGCCATTCTTAGGTACATGATATTATATAAAATATTTCAATGTTGTTAAAGGAAATAATTATACTGTATATTGTATAGTTTAAGATAAACTTCTCGCATAATCAGAATACTTCAAGAAATTGTTTATATACGTCATCTTCGGTATAATTATCCTAGATAAAATTAAATAAAATTATGATATAGAATATTATAAATATAAAATAATGTATGTATAAATATTAAAATCAATCTTAAAAATACTGTGGAATAAATTCTGTCTTAAGAAGGTTCAAAAGTCATCACAAACAATGGCTGTACTTATTCCCCAAGAATTCATCATTCTTTCATTCAACATAGCTCACTAATTAATTGTCAATCATTAAATATAAATGAATCACTGACTCAATTCCACTTTCGAACCTCCTCAAAACTCCCATTCACTATATCAATTCATAGAAACAAGAAAAAAAACCACATTACAAACCACACGTATATATAAATACCTGCAAAAAAAGAAAATCCGTCAATTAATCTCTTACTTCTATACTCTTACCAAGCACTGCATCCAAGTGAAACACAGCCTTATATACGTCACAGCCAGCATGGAATACTTACTTTGAAGTCGTCATCACACTTGACGAGGTCCCCAGGGAACCCGGCATGAAGCTTCAGCGTCTGTATCAGGCCCTTTAAATAGACAATGAGCACGTAGTAAGATGCGATCTTGTACACTAGTCGCGTCATGACGACGACACTGTATTTATTTATTTATTTATATATATATATATATATATGTCTCTTTGGTTAATAACAACCACCTCTCGTGAAAAACATCTCAGCGCGCGGGCGCCATACAATATTGCATAATAATGTCATTTCAGTTTTACCTTCTCAGCTTAAAAGTGTAAAAACACATACACACATCAACATACGTGGAACAAACGATGTCGCCACAATATATAATATAAAATTGTCGCCGTATATAACGACAGCTTCCGCGAATTCAATTTCGCGCTGCTGCACTGCACACTGCGCGCCTCGATTATAGATCCCTCTTTTCCTCCCTTCTCTCTCTATTAATTCCCGGTATGAGCGCGACTATGATGCGGTATATTCGACCTGAAAAGAAAGAAGAAGGAGAGAAAAATAGAGAGGGTTATATACAGAGAAAGAGCGTTATATGAAGCGATCGTCGCGCGTTCAAACGCTGATGGATTTTTAATAACTCTCTCCATCTCTCCCTCTCTCTCTCTCTTTCTCTCTCGGTCCCCTTTATATGCATTCTCTCTCTCTTTCTCTCACACACAAGCGTGTGTAAAAAAGTCACCGTCGTCGTCGTTGTCGTATGGGAGAATGGACGATCGAAGCGCCTCGAGGGTACGGGGTATGTGTATAGGTATGGGCATTATTTGGAAAGTTGATTGGCACTTGGAACGACTAGCCTATTACTCGGCGAGTCGCTTTACGATGCCGCGAACGGCTTTTTATTGGCTCTCTCTCTCTCTCCCTCCCTCGCGACCACAGGATAAATCTACTAGAAACCCTATTACGGAAGCGACCATTCGGCTAATACCAGGCAAAGAATATAGGGAGAGTCAAACTAACGGCGTATCTTACAAAGAGATATAACTTATAATAATAATAATAATAATAAGGTACAAAGGTTTGCGCTGTGGTTTGATTAACCAAGTATCGTTAGGTATACATATTGTAGAAATATGTGATATCGTATGGGTAAATAGAAAAATATACAGGTGAATTTTCGGTGTAGAAGTTATTATTCCCCAACCCATCGTGATCACAAATCAGCCATTATTCAAATTACAGTCCGCATACGCGCGTTCGTGTAATATCTGTTTATGAGCTAACGCGATCGCGGAAATCCGTACGCGCGTGGCGTAGTATAATTGCCGTCAGTCAAAATCAATTCACCGCATGGCTAGTTATAATTTCCCGCGCGTTGCAACTCGCATTGCGCGAATTTTCATCGCGGCGAAGAAAAAAAAAGAACATACGCATAGCTCGTGAATCACAGGTAATATTGTGGAATTCGATATTCCAATGGTACAACGTGTGGATTGGGTATCGGGTAGATTGCTTAATTTCGCATAAATTGACAGAGAGCGAAAAGAAAGCGTGGATGAAGGGTATAGGCAAGTTTGATTGCCGATCGTGTGGTGTACTTGGAAAACAAACTTCTCAAGTACTGCTGGTTATAATTCACTGGCTATATTATATGACACTCTTATGGGTTTGATGGCTTTTATGAGCGGAGTTATGTCGTCGCGCGGCCGTAGAGTTTATTACGGCGACGGAAGGTTCTTGGACTGTGACGTGTGAGGAAAAGATCGCGACTCTTGAGTGGCTGGGAATGACTCCCTCGATTGCCTAATAATAGTTTACGATGTCATTGCTGTACAGTATATCGTCTATGTATAGTTGTCAAATCAATGGAAAAGCATGTTTATATATATTCGACATTTCAAATTTTGTCATTATTCGAACTGAGTAATCCGTGTATTATGTGTTGTTTAGGCAACGAATATATAGACAAATTATATATTCATAATAACAATTTTATCGATAATCGCTTACTATCAAATGTACGTTTATGATAACACTAATTTTCATGTGCAATTGTAAGTAATTGTTGTATAAACTCCATGTATCAACTAACCAATGCAAACAAATTTTCTGAATCAAAACATCATTACACCTCAAACATAATATTATACCTATATATATTCTATCACACAAAGTCACAACCACAATTTCGACCCAGCATTCCACCTGTCCACAAAAACATCAACCCTGTCAGTAAAGAAAACTTTAGCTTGGCCAACAACCACAACAATGCCCTCTTCAATCCACAACGACACTTGTCACGACAAAAAAAAAAAAGAAAAAACAGACGCGATCGTCACCGACTACTTCTCACAAGCCGGCGGCGTGTAACAAAACAAGCGCAACGTCACATACTACATGACAGCCCACGCCGCGCAATCATATCAATTCCCACAGCGCGAAACTTTTGCCGCATGTCTCTTGGCTCTACGGACCGCTGACTTGTCGGGCTAATCGATTCGTCGATCGATCCCGACATGCCTCGCGGGTTCAATTAAGCTCTGTGCGATACTTCTACCTATATATATGTGTATATATACGTATATATACGTATATATACTCGGAGAGACATGAGGGTTTCTGAAGTCTCTTTACGTTTGCAGCTCCTTTTTATGGGGCACAGGCGAGGAGGGTTAGGATGCGCACTTCTGCGGGAGGAGGACAAAGTTGCTCTTTGCAATATTTACGGGGCCGCGCGTACACGCGACGGATAGGGATTCCTTTTCTCCTCTTCCTCCTTCGACTTTTCGCTAGGTCACAGGGAGAGAGAGAGAGAGAGAGAGAGAGAGAGAGAGAGAGAGAGAGAGAGAGCGAGTAGGAAAGGACTTTGCTGAGATTCCAGAGGATTTAGCCTCGATTATGTACCGCACGCTGCGGGTCGCACGGGCTTTGAAACTGTGTGTATGTGTGTGTGTGTATATATATATAGCTGCGCTTTGTTTGATTTGGAACTTTTTTCTTTCTTTTTTTTTAAGTAAAATGGAGGGTTTTTGTAGTTCTAATTAGTGGCCGGACGAGGTTTGTAAATTTATTTGTAAATTTAATTTTAGCGAGAGTGAGAGAGAGAGAGCGAGAGAGAAAGAGAGAGATAGGAAACGTATCGAGGAGATCGGATTGGAGGATTAGAGTTTTAATTGCGCCGGTTTAATTGAAGTTCCTCGAAGTACAAAGTTTTCGATCTGCGAAAGTACGTCATGCGGCTTTTCAGAGCGCATGCGGCTATGGAATTTCGTATACACGAGTATGAAATTAAACGACACTACGTTGTATGTTGAGATAATTCAACGTTGGTACTTGTATATGTACCAGTGCACCGAAGAAAAAAAAAAGAAATTACGTCAGAGCACTCTTCAGACACACAAAAACTATCCAACGACGTACTTCACATCACAAAGAATCCACCATTCGCGGATGTATATATACATTTATATATACTCTTCCTCTTGACTTGACTCAAATATACACCTACATATATACACACTCGCGTTGTACAATCAAACACGTGGATCTTGCCGGGCACGCGCCGGCTACGAACGCCTCGAGTCGACTGCCGCGCGATTCTCCCTTGCCTCCAGCGCGTGTATACACACACATACATGAGATGCTCTCGTATTAGCTATACATACTACCGAAGAAAGAGAGGGACTATATAGCGTACAGAGGCAGCAGACGCGGACGCGGAGGCTAATTTTTGCGGCGCGCGTCGTGCGCGTGCAAAGTGCCTTAATAGGAGCGAGAGGGAGAGATAGAGAGAGAGAGAGAGAGAAAGAGAGAGAGACTGCGTTGAGCGCATATAATCGATGGCCATTAGAGCGCAGCGCGGATTTTAAATTAGCTTTCGGCGAATAAAAAAGAATAGCGAGAGCCAGACGAGGATTCCTTACGGCGCGGTGAGAGTAGCGTTGTATGCGTACCGTGAATTCACGATTATTGTAGAGTAAAAGAGAAAAGTGTGAAGAAAGGATAAGAGAGGGGGAGAATGTTTTGTTCGTAGGTGGGGTGGTTTGTGAGTGAAGAGAAAAAGAGAAGAAGGGTGGAGAAATGTCGGTACGAATTGCGCTGTAGGATGGGTATACATACGTGTGTTGGAGAGAATTGAGGTAAAAGGTGATAAAATGTGACTTTTGTCGTGAGAGGGTATTGATAGTTTCGAAGGTGTATGTGTGTGTGTGTGTGTGTGTGTGTGTGTGTGTGTGTGTGTGTATATAGAT
>JAYJLV010093395.1:0-12822 GCA_036873485.1 Torymus texanus | reverse complement strand
CTAGAAGTAGCAAACATCAGTATCCCAAAAACCACCGGAAATTACCAACATAAAAATACTCCCTGGTGGAATGACAAGTGTGAAAAAGCCATAAAGGAATCTAAAAAGGCTCTTAATAAATTTAAAAGGAATAAAACTACGGAAAATAAAATAGAATTCCAATGTACCAAAGCTGTGGCTAAAAGAACAATCAAAGAAAGCAAAAAACAGACATGGATGGAATTTATACAATCTATAAATCACCAAACACCTAGCAACGTACTATGGAAAAAAATAAAAGCAATAGAAGGACAAAAACAAACATCTACCTCTGTATTAAAAGAAAATAACCGCATAATAAACAACCCAATACAAATAGCTAAAATCATGGCACATAATTTTGCAGAAAACTCCAGCGACAATAACTACAATAAAAAAATTTTACAATATAAGTAACAGGTGGAAAATACCCCATTAGAAATAGACAGTGATGACATCAATAAACCCTTTAATAATGAAATAACAATGAGTGAACTAAAAATGGGAATCGACTCTAGTAAGAACACCAGTCCAGGAACTGACGAAATACCAAACGTATTCATTAAAAAACTACCAGAAAACAGCCTGGTTACGCTACTCAATATGTTCAATTTAATATGGACCAACGAAATTCACAATTACATCGATCCACCCGTATCATATACAATGTTCGCAGATGACGTAACAATTTTTACTAAGGGTAATAACTTAATTATAAGCCAAACCACTCTACAAAACACACTCAATAAACTCGCTGATTTTGCAAACATATCCGGATTTAAATTTTCCAATAATAAAACTAAAACTATAATATTCAGTAGAAGCAAGAACAAAACACTTAATCCTGAACTCAAGATAGAAGATATACCAATAGAAGTTGTAAAACAAATAAAAATACTAGGTCTGATTTTCGACGCCAAACTAAGCTGGGACCCACACATAACCAATCTTAAAGTGCAATGCATCCAGAGATTAAGCATAATAAAAATACTATCGGCTAAAAATTGGGGGCAGACCAAAAAACCCTAACAAATACCTGCAAGGCAATCATACAATCAAAATTAGACTACGGAAGTATCGTATATAACTCTGCAAAAAACCATATTCTGAAGAAACTCGACCCTATATTGAATATAAGCATGAACATTGCAACAGGAGATTTCACTACGAGTCCGACCTAAAGCATATTAAGCCAAAGCAACATGATGCCCTTATGTCTAAGAAGGAAACAACTCAGTTTAAAATATGTCATAAATATATTAAATTCCCTGCAAAATCAAGCTTTTGAGTTAGTTTCTAAAATAGCAAAGACAACAACCGATCACAAAGAATCCAAATTCAATGAAACATACAACCGTATTAAAAAATTCTTAAGTGGCTCAAAAATTATTATCCCAAATAACAATTATAAAGAAATTCAAAAAGCGAATTGTTTCTGGATGCGCGACGACCTCTTTAGATCCTTCACTAACGACAAAAACATCACATTTTCTGAATTGAAAAAGAAATATCCAAAATCCATACATATATTCACAGCCATTTACAAGTCAAAAAATAACCAATCAATCGGGGCAGCCGCCATCCTACCAAACAATGAAAATGTGCTAATAAAACTACCTGGCTGGTACTGTGCTCAAACTACAATAGCAACTCTTATTCTAAATAGAGTCCACATCATTCAAAATCTAAACAACAACTTTATTATACACACTGATTACCCAAACCTGGTACTGGAAATCCAACAAAACCCCCAAAAAACATACCCTACATAAAATAAGAAATTTAATAGAAAAATCACAAGGAAAAAGAGTAATACAACAATCACAAGTTCCAGATCAATACCAATATAGACTAATAAAATCAGCGAAACTGGCAAGTCAACTAAAATACTCTACTACAAACTACGAACCATGTACAGAAGACCTTATAAATCTCCCTAACAAAAAAATCAAAGTTGAATGGAACAAGTGGTGGAAATCAACCCCTAACCACGGCTGCCTCCAACAGATTAAGAACAATGTAACAGACTCCAATCCGACAAATAAATTAAATAGAAAAGACCAAGTACTGATAACAAGACTACGCATAGGACATACAAAAATCACACACCTACATCTATTTACCAAAGAAGAAAAACAGATGTGTAATACATGTAATACCCCAATAACTACAAGCCATATTTTACTTGAGTGCCCACAATATGAACACGAACGAAAAAATCCATCTTTATACTGTTTGCTCATCTCCTAATAAATTATTATAATACTTTTAATGCAGGGTTGCAGATTTTGCACTTGTCGCATCCTAAATCTGAAATTCCGACGTGTTTTCGGACTTGACTGCCCTCAAGTCCGAAATCACTTTGGAATTGACTGCCCTCAATTCCTCAATTCCGACGTGCTTTCGGATTTAGGATGCAACAAATCCAAATTCCGAATAATTTTTTTTTTTTTTAGTTTTTTTTTATCTAGATATACAAAGTAGAGTTATGATTGCGGTCAAATCCACAAAACACTATTTATTTTTTTAATTATAGCTGATTACATATTTAATATACTTTTTTATTATTATCATTATATTATGTATTTCTCGATTCGTTTCAAAAGTTAGTTTGAGATTTACTTAAAATACGTAATGGTATAGGTCGTTGACATTGTTCGATGTATTTCGAAATTATAAGCTCACATTTTCTAATTTTATTTTATTTTTTTAAAGTTTACATAGGATTTTTTTATTTTTGCTAAAGAATTCGCGCTTATAATGAAGGGGCATTAAAAAATGAAATTATTCAAGTTCTGTTTAAGGAAGAAAGTCGGGTTGAAGATTTTGCACTTGTCGCATCCTAAATCCGAAATTCCGACGTGTTTTCGGACTTGAGGGCAGTCAATTCCGAAATTCCGACGTGTTTTCGGACTTGTTGAGCAATTTAGTGTCTTAGGGAATTCAGGACTCGCAACCCTGTTTTAATGAATAGATTTTTCCTTTGATGTAAATTATAGAAGTTGTAAATAAAAAAATTTGCATCTTCACTAATAAATTTTGATGATCACTGATAACTAAATCATGCTGAAATGCCTTATACAATATAATATAAAATAAGTTTATTTCAAATTAATTTCTATGTTTAACAGTAATACATTTGAAATACATAACGATTTGGTGACAAATGTATGGAAACTACCGGTCATATATATACTTTTATTGTAAATGTAAATAAATATGATAAAAATTATATTTTTTATCATGGGCAGCAAGCGCATATCATATTCTAAAACAATTGTCTTTCTATACGAAAAAACGTAGTTGAATAAAATTACTTGAGTTGTATTGCTATTTGCATAGTATAACTAACACAATCTTGAGTATTTTTCCGTAAAAGTTATAATAAAACGATGAAAAGAATACTACATACTGTTTTGTAATATTTTTACTATAATATGTATAGCGTACGGTTCATATTTTCATTAAAGTTGAATAGTCTTGCAGTATAACCTTTATCTTATAATATATTCAATATGTATATTGTTCGTAATTAAAATTTTGATTTTTTGGGTTTCTCAAATTTATACGTTTTAAATTTAAAAACATCATGTTTAAATATAAAATTAATAAATATATGTAAATAAACGTATAATATATGTTTAAAATAATAAATTTATTAATCTACTTAGATAATAGCATATCACTAAACAAAATATAGCTATTGTACCATAATGCACACAGCACAATAACCTATATCTGCGAAGAGATGATTTTTTGTCATTAATATCTTCTTTTAGAATATAATATCTCAATCCTCGCCAGATGATGAAGCTATAACATTCCCAGTCAATATTTCTAACATCGCAATAAAATATCTCTTTATCCAGAGGATTGAGTCGATCTATAACTTTTAAAGACTCAGGTATGTAAATTTGCCAAGCTCCATTACCATAATAGTCAATCTTATCTAAATTTTGAGTTGCTTTCGTAAAACCTGACATTACCCTGTAACAAAATAATTAAACAAATCTAAATATAAATAATAGAAATAAAATTTTTGTCATAAAAGTGTATGTTTTACATATTTTAATATCGCTCTACTATAATTTAAATTCATATTCATAATTTGGAAAATCTGACATCAAAATCAAACACAGTTTTTTTGAAATTTTCAAACTTCAATTTATTAAAATTTTTTTTATGTTTTGTTTATATGCACTGATGAACATACTAATTTTTTTTTAATATATACATCTATAAAAATTTAGTCTTTTTTCTCGCGCAAAGTTGTCAACATTTTCTCAAGCAGATCTTTTGAAAAAATTTTTTTTTCCTTTCTAATATATAAAAAAATATCATTATTAGGCATGACCCGTTCTCGGGAGAACGTTAAGGCGAAAATTGTAACACTTCCAATTCTGAAAATTTACAACATAAAAACTATTTTCTACTCATAATAAGTCATTTTAAGCGTTTTCCAAGATGTATTTATGTAATCAAGATTCCAGATTATCTCAACGAATTTTTCTCAGATACTCGTCAAATTATAAGTAACTGACAGTTCTCTATCGAACCGAATCCATTGACAAATAAAAAAGGGCAGCGTAAATAAAAATTTGAAGAAATACGATGAACAAAATTAATTTTAAGTCAAAAACTACAAATGCATCTACTAAACCTAATTAAAACACGTCTTTTTTACATCGAAAATTTTTTTCTACGAACAATCTTTGGCAATAGAATAGCGACAAACCGCTAAAAACATAAAAAAATGTCGTGTTTTTGCTATGCCATTACTTTACCCGATTTGACTTTACACAAAAATGTTAAATACAAAAGTTGTAGATAATATTTAAAAAAAACTTTTTCCCATTTAACATTTTCATATAAAGTTAATACCTGACGAGTTAGATCTATAAAAATGATTTAATGTCTCAGTACACCCTATATAGTAAATTTTCGATTATTATTTAACAGAATTCAATTTGGCATAGAAATATTAGATATAATAACTATAAATAAGATTGAAAAAATCGATATAACATTCCAAAGATAATATAATTAAAAAAAAAAATAAGAAATTAATCCTTAGCCTGAGAAAACTACGAGGCAATGTATTGGCAGTGGATTTTTTCTATTTATCGTGTAACTAATAAAATGTTACATTTTTCGAAATGATTCGAAATGCAAAGGATCTCCTGAGAAGGCAGTCGTACCTATAATGTAAAAAACGAACGACGACTATCTTCAGGCAACGAGTAGGAGACTATAACGCTAAGCACCTTTGGTGGGGCTCAAGATCATCGACTCCTACACCAAGAGGACGCCAATTATTTGAAGCCATTTAGGCTGGACACTTATCTCCCATTTCAACAGGTGAACCCACATACTGACTTACCGATATGCATAAACATCCAGATTTAATTGACTTTGCCGTTGCCAAAGGAATCAACTCCGCATACTTAAATGTAAAATCATGTCTAGATTTGTCGTCTGACCACTCTCCGATAATAATCACTCTCACCGTACAAGTAATATATAATCCTACAAAAAAGCATCTTTACAGCAAAAAAAAACAGACTGGACAAAGTGCAAAGAAATTATAAACGAGAAAATTCAATGCAACATTCCACTCAAAAACGCCATAGATTTAGAAAATGCAATAGAAACTTTTAATATTCTCATCCACAAAGCAGCAACAGAAGCCACTCCTCAAAACACTATACATAAGAAGACAGCAATACTCTCTAAATACATATACAATCTAATACAGGAAAAAAAGAAAAATGAGGAAAAACTGGCAAAAAACGAAACTGAATACTGACAAAACTAAACTAAATAAAGCAACGAAAACTCTTTAAAAAAAAACTTCACGAAGAAAGAAACAAACACATACAAACTTATCTGAAAAAATTAACCGCCACAGAGGCCACAGAATACTCCCTATGGAAAGCAACAAAAAAAATAAAACAACCTCAGAAATTCATATCTCTAATTCGACAATCCAACGGAAAATGGGCAAAAACAGACTTCGAGAAAGCAAACACCTTTGCCGAACACTTCAGAAATGTATTCAAACCATCACATCCTGAAATTAGTCCAGAAGAAGAAGAAAACTTTCTCCAAGCAGGTAACACATGTACTGAAGAAAAACTGTTATTGACAAATATAAAACTGAAAGAAGTAGTGCAAACTCTAAGGCAACTAAAAAATAAGAAGTCACCAAGATATGACAGCATCAACGGGAAATTACTCAAGGAATTACCTTCAAAAGCAGTTCGATTCATAACAATAATAATGAACTCCGTTTTACACTTGCGTCACTTTCCAGATCAATGAAAAGTAGCGCAAATAATACTCATACCCAAACCAGGTAAAGATTTGGAACACGTAACTTCATACAGACCGATAAACTTATTGCCAACACTGTCTAAAATCTGTGAAAAACTTCTGCTAAACAGATTAAAGCCAATTTTAATAGAAAACAAGCTAATTCCAGATCACCAATTCGGTTTTAGAAATCAACACGCAACGATAGAACAGGTAAACAGACTAACAACAAAAATAAGATACGCCTTAGAAAACAAAAGTTACTGCACAGCCGTTTTTCTCGATGTGGCACAAGCGTTCGACGAATTTTGGCACAAAGGGCTATTATTTAAACTTAAAAGCTGTTTACCCAAACAGATTTTTGACATACTAGTCTTTTCTCACAAACAGGACGTTCCAGATTAAGTTTAACAATGAATTAACAGACCTTCACCCAATCAAAGCGGGAGTCCCTCAAGGCAGTATACTCAGACCATTACTGTACGTACTATACACAGCGGATGTGCCAACAATGAGAGACGTTACGACTGCTATGTACGCAGATGACACGGCATTTTTGATGATACACAAAAATACAGCGTGTGCATCAAAAAAATCCAAGAGTATCTAAATAAAATAGAGCAGTGGAGGATTAAACCAAACGAAAGCAAATCTACGCACATCACGTTCACGTTTAATAAAGACACGTGTCCCTCCCAAACCCTAAATAAACAACTAATTCCACAAAGCGATAAAGTCAATTATCTCGGCATACATTTTGACCGAAGGCTGACCTGGAAAACTCACATCTGGACCAAGCGAGAACAACTAAATACCAAATATAGAAACCTATACTGGCTGTTAGGCAGATACTCTCAATTAACTCTAAATAACAAATTACTAATATACAAGTGCATACTCAAAGCAGTGTGGACATATAGTAACCAACATTGGGGGTCTGCATCAAACTCAAGCATCGAAATACTTGAAAGATATCAGTCAAAAATATTAAGAAGTATTACCAACGCCCCATGGTTCGTACCAAACGAGATAATCAGAAAGGATTTGCAAATACCAACTGTAAAAGAAGAAATAAGCCAATTTATCAATAGATACAAGGAAAGACTAACCCATCATCCGAACCAGTTAGCAACAGATCTACTCTTGCAGGCCATTACCAACACACGACTTAAAAAATACAATACACTTATTTAATGAAGACACACATACTACAAACAACATTATTATATAACAAACTTCTGATGCGGTTCTTCGTGTAGGAGTACTTGCCACTGGGCTAGTACTCACATGTCAAAATTAATGTAAGAAAATTTTACTTATTGTCAGCAGCCTGACAGATTGTAAATATTATGTGGAAAATAAAAAAAAAATTTTTTTAAATAAGTTATATTATGCAAAAATGGCGTCGGAAGTGGTGTGTATTTTTTGTGGTAATTTTTATCATACAACGGAATTTGTGGAAAAACACAATCCTGGGATACCAGTTCAAATTCTCAGTAATTCATTTGTAATCTGCCAAGAACACCTGCATTTTGTACTTACCTCAAACCTACCGTATGGTACATTAAAAGAGACAGCTGGGCAATTCATTGCTCAACTTAAGTATCGAGACAGAGAGCAAATCAAACAACAAATTATCAATGAAATAGTACAAAAAAAGAAATCTGAAAATGGACATGAGGAAACAATATATGAAGATTACACTGAGATGGAATCATTTAACATTGAAAACAATATTTTAAAACAACTTTACAGCGAAGCCCAAGAGAAGAATAATTTATTGAAAGAACTTTTAATAAAAGAAAGGCAATTTATACAAGACAAGTTAAAACCGTTTGCAGATAAATCTTTTGCAGAAATAATAACAAAACCAAAACCCAAAAACATAAGATTACTAAAATTCATTGTATAATAACAAACACCAATGATAACACAAATCTAGAAAGTGCAGTATTACATTACTTAATAAAAGACAAATCCATCCAAATTAGAAATGTGATCACGGAGACACCATCATAATCAACTGTATGAATGAAGAAAGTATAAACAATATTGAAAAAACATTAAGTAAAGAACTAACAGTAAATTCACAATTGAAAAAGAAGAAAACCTACAGTTAAAATCATTGATATAGATATAAATTTCAGCGACACGGAGATAGAATCAGATATAAATCAAAGAAATTTCAATAATATGGAAGACAAATGCAAATTATTACACATATACCCAAATCTGATTAGAAAAACAAAAAGTATAATTGTCGAAGTGACATCCATTATCTACAAACACATTAAAAAACACAAAAATAGGCTTTTTATCAGATATCAAAATTGCAGAGTTTTTGATGTCATAAATACAAATACATGCAGCAAATGCGCAATGTTTGGACACAGTGCTAAAAAGTGTAGAAACAAAGCCACGTACTACTGGTGCGTAGGTGACCATACAGCTTATAAATGTACAATTAATACTTTGAAGTGCTCTAACTGTGTCTATAACAACAAAAAATATAAAACAAATTGCAATACAATCCATAGTGTAATAGACAGTGATCAATGTACAATATTAAAAAAAAAATTAAAAAATATATTGAAACGACTGATTACCCACTTCAACCTACTTATCTAAGATACTTCGGTAAATTAGACCCCCGGCCAAAAGTGAAACTGCCGGAAACTGACTCAACAGGAAGATTACCGAGTAGTACAATCGGTAAAATTGACATCAAAGAGCTCGAGAACATCACTTCATGAATCTTGACCTTCAAGAGGAAATATTCGGCAATGAATACAATGTAGATCGTATGAATGTTTTAAATAAGTACTTGATATCGGAAAAAGAAATAATTCTTTGTATAAATGTAAGAAATTTAAATGCTAATTACAATAAACTACTTGTATTCTTAAATATGCTAGAAGTAAAACCCTATGTAATTGTTTGCACAGAAATTTGGAACTTAGATCATGAGTTTTTCAAAATAAATGGATATAAAATGTACTATAATGAAAGTAAAATTAATAAAGCAGATGGTGTTGCATTATATATAAGCGAGGAAATAACAGAAATTACTGAAGTGATTCAAATAAATAAACTTAAAATCTTAAAAAAAGTAATTACAATTGATAATAATAAAGAGATATCATTATCAGCAATATATCGATCTCATGATCTGCATAAAATGAAGTTTTTATTGAATATCAAAGAATTAATAAAACTGAATAAAAAAAATAAAAATAATATATGATTGTAGGTGACTTTAATTTTGACATATTAAGTCAAGAAGATATAGATCAAGAATTCTTATATGTCTTGCTCGAAAATGGATTTTGTCCAGGGGTAAACAACATAACAAGGCCATCGGATATTAATAATAAGAGAGACACGTGCATTGACAATTTCTTCATTAATTTAAACAATATAAAATATAAAACTTATATACTCAGAACACCGTTTAACGATCACTACCCAATTATAATGTCATTGAAGAATTTTAAAAAAAATGTCAATCAACAAACATCTAAAAAAATTAATTATCAAAAACTACAAAATATAGCAAGAAATACTAACTGGGAGGATATAATACAAATTAAAGATCCAAATACAGCTACTAACATGCTAATACGTAGAATTAAACTGTGCATAGAAAAGGCCGAGGAAAAAGACATCAAAAACAGACAGAAAAATAAAAGACCTAGAAAAAATTGGATAACATTAAGAATTATAAAATCTTGCGAAGGAAAGATTATACAATGCAGTGAAGAAAGACCCTAATAATACAACTAAAAAAGATACATATAAAAATTACATAAAAATACTACGGAAAATTAAAAATCAAGCAAAAGAAAACTACGATAAAAAAAATAATTAAATAAAATATTGGAAACCAAAGAAAGCTATGGAAAACAATGATGAAATAGGAAAAAATAATAAAATTAATAGCAATATTAATTTTATATTAGACGAAGATAGAAAAATATACAACTCTACGGAAATTGCTGAAAATATGAACAAGATCTTTTGTAAGATAGGAGAACAATTAAGCGAGAAATTTAAAACATCGCAGAATGAAAAAATAAAATTACCTAATATAAACAATATAAGCATTTTCTTCCAACCAGCTTACCACCAGGAAATAAAAGAGATAATATTTAATATGAAAAATAAAAATGGAGGTATTAACAGACAAGTTCTAAAAACAATGCAAGAATTTATATCATACAAGATATTTTCAATAACGGCCTAGATAAAGAAATCTGGCCTGATGCTCTAAAAACTGCAGAAGTTATACCAATACATAAGTCAAAAGAAAAACATTTACAAAATAATTATAGACCAATTTCTTTGATATCGAATATAGCTAAAATTTTTGAGAAACTAACTTATAAAAAATTAATAGATTTTTTCAACAAATAAAATTTAATCTCCAACAGACAATATGGTTTTAGAAAAAACCTAAGTACAAAAGATGCACTAAGCCAAATATCTAATATGATCTACAACAAACTTGAGCGGAGCGAACCAATAGCGATTACATTTCTAGACCTCGCAATGACATTTGATATGCTTGACCATCTAACTCTGCTAGATGAATTACATAATGATGGAATAAGAGGTAAAGCTCTCAATTTACTAAAGAACTATTTAAATAACAGAAAACAAAGGGTAAACATAAACAATAAACATAGCAGTTTTAAAACAGTGAACACAAGGTGTTCCGCAAGATACAATACTTGGCCCATTACTTTTCATAATTTATATAAATGACATGTTAAGCTCTATACCTGATGAATTTATCTTATCTTATGCTGATGATACTTCTTTAATTATATTACTTACAAGTCTTAGCAAATTGGTTGGCACTACATAAATTGTCCCTTAATACAGATAAAATAGTATATATGGAATTTGAAAATAATTGTATTAGCATTCCCAAAAATTTTAAAATAAATATCCAAGGAAAACAAATATTCAGAGTTGAAAACTAAATATCTTGGAGTAATCGTTGATAGCAATATGAAATGGGAAACGCACATAAGCAACATTTATAACAATACAAAATATTTAATTTTCGTTTTTTACAAATTATCTAGATACATGTCAACACAAACTCTACTAAGGCTATACCACGCGTTTTTCCAGAGTATTGTCTCTTACGGTATAATAGCCTGGGGAGATATGCTTAGAAGGAAAGAATCAAATGTCTGCAGGGTTTGCAAACTAGAATACTCAAAATCATTAGCAAAAAAACTTTTATAGTAGACAAATATCCTCTGAACATTGAACAAACGTTTATATTATATGAAGCCCTTTTATATCACTACAAAGAATTGCAGGAGAAATATATCAGATCAGATAAATCCACCAGACACAAGAGCTTCCAGATTCCCACATATTACAAACAAATAAGTACAAAAAATAGCTACATCAGGGCTATAACACAATTTAACAAGCTACCTACAGACCTTAAAATATTAACAACCAAGTATACTAAAAAAGTAAAAATAAAAAAACGGATAAAAGAAAATTATAAGCAGCAAGATCGATGTTAATCAGATGTTGGTAACCGAGATTAAAAGAAGATGCAAATACATAGTTTTATTATAGTTTTTAGTTCTAGTTTTAATTAGCTTATAAGTTAATCTTAAACAACCGGATCAGCGTACAGGATTTTTTTTATCCTCTGCTGAATTACGTTGTAATCGTAAAATTGTATAATGTATTTACACTGTTATTTATTGTACTTTTACTCTGGTTTTTCAATAAATTAAAATTCAATAAATTCAAATATATAAATTTCCAATTTAATAAATACATTAAGGCGGTCTTATATCTAGTGGCTTTTTTGGCCAAAACTACCTGAAAAAATGATTTAAAATATGATAAAAATGTATAGATACCATAAATATAACTGATCTTCTACAATGTTATGCAAAATATAAGTCATCCCACCATTTCATCCAGAATTATGGTATTTTCAAAAAATATACTTCTGCATTGTTTTTTTTGGAGACTGCTTGATGAATTTTAATGAAACAAAAAGCAAATTGCTTGTTATATTATGTGACTCTGTGGTAGGTTGCTCTAGAGTTACAAAATTTTTTGATTAAATATTTTTTTAATCACAAAAACCACTTTTTTATTCGGAATTTTATAAATTTTTATAGTTTTAGGAATCAAAAAAACATTTTTTCAAAAAATGTTTAAATTATAATGCAACCTACCATATAGGAGCATATAACAAGCAATTTCCTTTTTGTTTCATGAAAATTCATCAAGCGGTCTCAAAAAAAAACAACGCAAAAGTTCAAAATATTAGATTTGCAGAAATAAGCCTTGACAGAAACATATACCATGAAACTTAAAAAATTATCAGTCATCAGATCCCCCATTTTTTTTCTTTCTTGAAATTTACTTTCCTGTATCTAAAATCTGTTTAACCGTATAAAAATAATTAAATAAGATCTAGTAACTGCATTTGTGCATTCAGAATCT
>JAYJLV010093384.1:0-12823 GCA_036873485.1 Torymus texanus | reverse complement strand
GTGTGTGTGTGTGTGTGTGTGTGTGTGTGTGTGTGTGTGTGTGTGTGTGTGTGTGTGTATATATATATATATATAGTGAATGAGGCGCCGTGTGAAGTACAGAAGGGAAAACAAATGACGTGTGTATGTGTATATAGAGAGAAGGTTTCTACGCGTGCGGGTGATGTAAAAGAGCGTGTACGTGGTTGGAGAGTTAAAGAGGGTTGAGGAAAAGGATACGTATAGATGTGTGTATATATACGTGGGATGAGAAAGAGGAAAATAGAAGATCTATTCGAGTAAAATGGCGAAGGAGGTAACGACGAAAAAAGTATATACATATATTTTAAAGAATAAATATATAGAGAGCGCGCGTAAAAAACCTTCTTTAAACTTCGTGTCCACGCGAGCGTTACCCGAATGAATAATAAAGTCATCTTTACATGACTTTCCCAACAATCTCCAGTCCAAGAAATACATCCCTCTCTCTCTACTTGAACCACGTCACCACCCACTCTCTCTCTCTCTCTCTCTTACTACACCTCCATCTATAATAAAGCCACCGCTCTTCCTTCTCACTCCCTCTCTCCTCACCGCTCCGTGTAAATTAACAGCACCCTGCATTCTACCACCACTACCCAGTATATACTATACTCTGGCTAACTTTTGTTCTCGAAAGGTCACACAGCAACGCGGGAGAGAAAGAAAAAAAAACCCCGCGACTTATATGCTCATATATGCGCACACGTATGTATACATCCTCCACCCTCTATACATATACATACGTATATAACGTTTATAAGAAAAAGCAGAGCGGACGGTGACTACAGGCGAAAACGGTTTAGCTTACGTGGCCCAACCGCACGGCACCGCATAGCTCTATAAGAGATAGATAGATAGATAGATAGATGTGCTGTGCTGCGGCGGTAGCTCTACTACTACTACTACTACTATCACCTCGACGTACATCGAGGTCGCGAAGCTTTTCCGCGTGCGAGCTGTTCTAGGACACACACGCGCGCGCGCGCGCGAGCTTTGGTTTTTTTTTTTTGATGTCGCAGGAGATAGTTATATATGTATATATGTATACTTGTGTATAGGAGTATGTGCGTAAGGGTGGTGAGCATATCGGATGAGGGGGAGGATCGATTGGATTGCAAAGTGAGCGGGTGGTTCAGTAGGTGAGAAAGAAAGAGAGAGAGTAAGAGAGTTGTGGGTTATGAGGGTGGCGATTGACAAGAGAACAGCTTATATATATATATGTGCGAATTGTATCAAGTTAATAATGCAGCGATAGTGCGGATTAGTAAACGCGCCTGATATATACGTATGTTGTTAATCTCTGTTTTATGTGTATATATGTATATATAGATATTGTGGATGCGTGTGTATATTATACGCATGTATATTCCTCTCATCTGGGTAAATATTTTTACACGTGCTGTAGTACATTTAGCAACCTCTTGTTGTGACTATATATACACATACACACACACGCATACATACCCGTTTATTACTGATACAACTCTACCGCGATCTAACCGCACAATACACGATCGAATCTTTCTCTCGATTCCGATATACCCTTATATTATATATACGCGGAAACAAAAAGAAAAATATTTCGCAAGCCCTATATATATTTATACACTTGAGTCAGCAACACCTGCACAGACGATGAACCTCAGTGCGGTATATGACAAAAGCTAATACGCGATGATTGTTAAAACAAGCGTATACCACTCGACGACAATGATGAGAAGAAGAAGAAGAAGAAGAAAGACACCTGCGCGCTCGCTTGTGTCGTGCTATTTCGAAACTTATATACACCAGTCATCATCATCTCTCGGTATTCATCTTCGCGCGCTGAGCTTGAGCTCGTGTCTTCTGTGATGTTTGTAAACAGGTTGACACTGTCGTGCCAGCGAGGACCGGTAGCTGCGATTCTCCGAACGAGATTTTGTATGTTATATATAGGTCTTCGTGCCTGGCCTTTTGTCTGTATGTCCAAGTGAGTGTAAGAGAGAAAGAAAGACAGAGAGAGAATATATGATGATGATGATGGTAACTGGTTTTTGGGGAGTTGAACGCGTGCTGCTATAACACTTGCATTGATATGGTTTAAGTATATATACGAAAAGGGGAGAGAGTCGCGTGCCGCTGGACCAGTTTGGTTAAAACGGACGCACTTGTTTTAATAAAGTATACGTGATAATCAAGCTACTCTTCGAAATATATATTCGATGTTATTTTATATAACCGAAAATCCAGCAGCCATTGCACATCACGAGAGACGCACGCAGACTTCTTATACGGCAGCGTCCATAAAAGCGGAACGATCGCGTGGGTGGATCCCGCAGGGATGCGCGCCCAATTTCACGAGGGGTAGGTATACACTGCCACGCCCTGTTCTCACTCTCTCTCTTGTTCGGTGCACTATAGGTGATCCTGCACGTATATTATATACGTGCGTGTCTACGATTGTATAGTAGGGGAGAGAGAGGAAAAGAAACTTTTACGATTTGATAGCGAAACCAGGAACCATTATACACTCGGATAAATTAGAGGATTATCGAAAATGCGAAAATAATAACGTGTGTGTATGTGTGGGGAGTAAGATCAAATGTATATAACGTATTGCGTATTACCGTGGTGATTTCATCTTTGGAGCATTGAACCGGCGTATACAAGTATTGTGCGTTGATGGTAATATAGAAATCGAAGATATACACGCATATATCCGAACGAGAGGGGAAAAGAAAGAGTAGAGGCGAGGCCGCGCGTATAATACAAAGCAAACCTTATCTTCGCGGTCCCCTATATATATATATATATATATATGAAATACACGTAGCGCAGTACCGTGTCGTGTTGACTTCTCTTGCGGGCACTATACCGCGGGAAAAAAAATAATATACTAGAGGACATGACTATATACGACGAAGCGCGGGAGATTCCTTTTCTTTCTGTATAAATACACAGATACACATACACACGAGACAAGAAAAAACCCACAACCTTCGCTCGTCTCCTCGTAAACACACATCATATACATATATATATATATATATACACGCATTCCGCTCGCATTGTCCAGTACTCGTTGTCGTCTCTCCTGTCATCTGGATTATCATCGCGCGTTGTCTTTTTGTCTCTCTCTCACCCGCGCACAGTTTCCGGCCGTTAATCACACGTACACAGTGGCGCGCATTGTCGCGACGACGAAAAAAAAAGAAGAAAAATTAGCGCCCGTGGTATATAGCTGTGATTAGCGCGCGTGTATATATATACACACGTCGTTGCAACATATATACGTTCAAGATGCGCATAATCCAAGGATCGTATTATATATGATAGGTGTACTGCATCGTTGTATTGTCTTGTAAGATGTCGCGTATAGAGAGACGTATACGCTTATAATATATATGTATATGCAACGATGATGCTTTGTGTTGTATACTACGCGTGTGTATAAGCTATACTGCTGTGTGTGTGTGTATATATATATATATATATATATATATGTGGCGTGATAAGAACGCGTTGAGGAGTTGCTGCATCATTTCGGGATGCGACTACGATTTTCTGCTTTATGCAATCGAATCTCTATACTACGAGGAGAACAAAAAGAAAAAAAAAAGAACCGCATGTGTCTATATAGCTATACAGTTTACGTTGTATACACGCACGCACATGGCTTTTGTATAATTATATATTTGTATATATGTATGTATATATGTGGGTGGATACGCGGGAAGATGAGAATTTAGATGGCGATTATCGTCGCATGTTCCTTGGCTATTTGGCAGTGTTCTTGCGTTTATATGTTTTGTATATATGTATAGGTAATCCACGCAGTCACGGAAAACCAATGCGAGTATATAGAGAGATAAAAACGCGTGTGTGCGTCCCTGCGCTGTGGTCGTGTATTTTTTCCTCTAAACTATATACTTGGTTTGTTTTCGTATGAGAATATATGTATATATATAAACTATAAAGCTTGCGATTCACTATATACACTAACAGGTGGGAGTGAAACATCGAAAGAATACTAGCTACGATATATAAAACCATCGAGATAATAAAAGAAAACTTGCGTCTAGCTATGTAATAACATGAAGAACGACACTGAAAAAATAAAAAGTAAAAAAAGTCAGTCTACTCTCTTCTTAACGACATTTCCAAGGCACTTTACAACAATCCTTTTAGACGAATCTCTCAAGGGCTCGAATGAGACAACCGCGTATACATATATATGTATACATCATATCTATATACACAAGTAACAAACTGCGTGGTAGAGATGACGCGTCGTTGCTAAAGAAATGGGTCAAGCTCCTTCAACAAGATCTCGCGCAAATCTGTCTCTCTTTCTCTCTCTCGAGCTTATAGACAGTAGAGAGAGAGAGAGAGAGAGAGAAAAAACACGACGCGGGCCTTACGTAACGCGCAGAAAAAAAAACAGATGCGAGAATCTTCGGGGACGTTAATCTGACCGCCGTCGCCGCTACTACCGCCGTGCGGCTGCATCCGCCGCCGCTTGAGAAGCCGATAAAGCGCGCCGTCATCGATTCTCTCACTTATACCCGCTTTCGATATATACTTGTGTGTACGTGTGTATCGCGGGGGTGGACCGACGGAGAGGAAGTCTGCGAGTTGTTCACGTATATATTCTAAACTAAAATGTATGTATATATGTATCTTCTATATCACTGTCTAACATCATTCCGAAAAATTTCATTAAAAAGTATAGTGTGTAACACAGGACGGGATTTTTGAAAAAAAAAAAATAGACCTCGGCTCTATAGCAAACCAGTTTATCTCATTCGCAAAGAGCACGAGTAAGTATAAAGTATATACCCAAGCTTCCGTAGATTTCGGAGCATGAATTGTCGTATTGCTCCGAAATGTAAAAAGTAAAAAAATTACTGACCTTTCATGGAGAAATCCATGCCGATCGCCGGCTGGCGGTGCACTACTGCTACGTCGCTCATCCGACTTCACCTCACGATAACATCCAGATCTCCATCAGCATCTCTTTCTATAGATATATATATATATCTCTCACCACTTGATCCTTACACCAACTTGCACACTCTTATTTTTCTTTTTCTTGTATAGAATAAATCTCCTTCTCTATTTCTCTCTCTCGCTCTCTCTATATATATACCACTGAAAATCTCTTCTCGTTCACCACTGGTCCTCGCACAAAAGACTCTCTACATCTATCACTCTTGTATATCCGCGCACTTGGATGCAGTACACATATATATATATATATACAGCAGCACTACTATATGTATATATCTCTCTCTATATATATGTCTATATACACGGACCACGTCCGCTCTCTCTCTCTCTTTCTCTTTATCTCTCCTCTCTCTCTCTCACACGCTCCTGTCGCTCCGACTCGCCGAGGAGAAGTGACTGCGTAAAGCGCGGCGCCCGCTGCTGAACCTGCCGCCGGCGGCGAACGATCATCTGCCTGTGAGCCTACCTATCTCCTACCCCCGCGCGCGCGCGCGCAGCTTACTCTCTTTCTCGTTCCCCCCTCTCCAATTTCTACAGAGAGCACACACACACATACATATACCCTCTTCTCCCGAGAGCAAGCAGCAGCAGCAGCAACAGCAGCTTACCTACCACCTACCTACCTACCTGTACTAAAGGAGGAGTAGGAGGTGGGGAGACGAGGTAGGAGAGTATTTCTCTCTTTCTCTCTTACTCGTGCAGCGCCGGTTTCCCCTCTCTCCGTGGTGGCGTGCGTCGTCGTCGGCCGCGCGCACTCCGGCATACTACTCTCTTCTATCCCCACTACTATACGTATAGGTAGACGCTGCGTTACTGCTGCTGCTGCTGCTGGCTGCTGCTGCGACGACGACTGCTATTGCGATACTTACCTGCGAACGTCAGGTGGGTATCTGCACGCGCCCGTGTATGTGTGTATGTATACAGCTCATCCATATGTATGTGTATGTGTGTGGGTGTATATACTTTACTTATACACTCTTGTGTAGAAGAGAAGGAGGAAGAAAAGGTGGTGGTGGCGGCTAGTGGAAGGCCACGACGCGGTCGATTTGATGCTGTGTACGAGAGGTGAGACAGAGAGTAAGAGAGAGAGAGAAGCACAGGGACAATCGATCGTGTAAATGAATAGTAGGCAGTGTATTATCGATCGGTCGTACCGATATATTGTATATACATATATATGTATGGTGCGTAGTAGTAGTATTATCTTTGACGTGATGAAGCTGAAAGGTATATATATATATATATATACATGTTTGTTTGCTGTTGCGAAGCGATCGATCGGTCGCACAACGACGTTTCTTGCTGCTGTTGCTGCTTCTGTTGCAGATGAATGGACGTTGCTAATAAACTTGGAATTTTAGCTATATACGTGCAGCTGTATAACGTCCATTAGCAATATGCAACAGTGGTAGACACGCTAGTAGGAAGTCTAGTATAATATGCTATCCATTAACTCGTATATATACGCATAGCAACTTGTAGATTGTGATCAGGGGGTTCAATAAGAGACAGCTGATACTTTTTTAATTGCACATTTCTCTTGTAGTATATAGGTGTGTATATATATAGATATACACAAACTGCATTTTGTTTCAACGAACCGATGTATATACCTGTATACAAATCCGTCTGTGCGTGCGTTTGTTAATGTAAAGTACCAAAGTGTGTGTGTGTGTATATATATATATATATATATATATATATATAACAATCGGTCTGTGTCTGACGTCGAGAGAGAAACCGAAAGAATCGTCCGCAGAACAAATCGGAGTAAATTAGCTACGGCTGCGCTTTAGAGATGAAATTTGCGCTCTGGTAAGTCTTACTTTCACTCTCTCTCTCTCTCTGTCTCTCTCTCCTAGACGAGCCGGAAATCGCTCAAGAGAGAGAATGATAATTTCCAAGCGCACGCGGGTAATTAAAAGTGATCGTTGTTACGTATATTAGAGCGCTATGTATATATATAACGTGGAAGTAACTTCTTCGATCTCTCGCTACAACTATACTACCGCCAGTATATAAAGTAAGAGAGAGAGAGAGAGCATCGAAAGTATATAGATACGTATAGACGTCTGTAGAATATATGGAAAAATATTATTCTCTTGTTATAATTCTTCATCCGTTTCTCATAGGGTTTAATTCTATACTTAAACTTGGAGACCACGCATTGATGGCTTATTATGGGACCGTTGATACTGTTGCGATGTCGCGCTCGCAGTCGATTGAGCTTGAATACACAACGCGATGTATATATATAGGGTTTGCTGTGTATTATACGCTGAATAATGCATTCGAATACCGATATAGTATGGAGAAAAAGGAATTTTACGTTTTTGAGCATCTATAAAAAGCCATTAGCATGTCATTGAATTTTTATATATACGTATTCTTTGCATTTTTAAGAATCCCTTTATCGTCATCTCTATCTTGTGTATATATATACTTCTAGATTTGTCAGGACCGCCGTGCTCCTCGATTTTATCTTAACCCTAAACCATCGACATCTACTTACACCCTCTCAAACTTACTAGAACCGAAGAAATCATCAAAATATAACATGAACGCAAATTACATCTGCGTCGAGAAAGCGCCGCTGCGCGTGCCCGCATCGTCGCCACCGGCTGGCGCGCACGCGATATATAGTTGTATATATATATATATATATACTTTTACCTGTACATATACGCGCGCGTGGGTTTCTTTTACCACGTATATAGCCGGTGCACATCTGCGTGTATATGATGTCGCCCGCGCTGCTTTTTTCCGGGTTCCTTCTGTCTTTTTTGGTTAGGGTGAGGTGCGGTGTGTATTTTAACGAAGAATTTCAGAGCATAGGTGGGGGGGAATTGGTGCAGTAAATGGTGAGTACAGCTATAGATATGAGGGAAGGTTAAGCTGGACCCTAATTTGGGTATACTTTCGTTTTATGAGGATTTAGACGCGGGCTGTTGACTAGAAAGTTTGGATTGTTTAAAATGTATAGGAAGAAAAAAAGCACCGTAGATCTTTGGTTTATATATGTACATAAGTACTTTTGTAGAGGCTGAAGAAAAATCATTCATTTTAATGAAATAAAAATTCACAGGATACACATATACATTCTCTAAATAAATCAAGACAATTAACATTGCTCCTTACACAATGTAGAGAGGTAAATAATCAATCGCTATCCTCAATTTACACTCGAACATTTTGTTTTTATCATCCATTGTCGCGTTCTCCTTTCCCTCCTCTCACACTGTGCTCCTATGTATTACAATATTTATATCGCTCCCCTCGACGATTAACATATAATCGACGCTTGCTCGCGTCGCAACAAATATTTACTCAACGCTAATGGCATGCTAATACCATTCCAATAAAATACCCCGTTAACTGCGCCCGTCGAAAGGTCATACCCAAAGAAGAAGAAGAAGAAGAAGAAGAAGAAATGGTAGACGCTCGTGACCCTCGTATATATATACGAAAAACAAAATCTTCTCACCAATAAAATCCAAAACAAATGTTCGTATAGTAAGCGACATATAATTATAGAAAGATTAGAAAATCTGATCTCGAAGGATCGTCCCTTTTTCCACGCGCATGTGGTGATAAACCGTTTAAAGTGATGAGCCCTGTAAGAAAGAGGGTATATATATAGATATAGATATAGATATAGATATAATGTGACTACCCCATCGTCGTCGTCATCGTCATGCAAATTCGTATACCTGCGTCTAAATGTAGAGGGAAAAGGACGCGTGGACCTTCGGTCCATCTCTCCTATATTTTTTTTCATCTTATACTTTCCCTCGCCCATCTTTCGATCCTTTCATATGGTCACGTCGTCGTGAACGATACTCTCGACACAATGCGCACTGTTACCAGTCATTAGCCGATCAAGGGACAACAGTTGACTTTTTGACGGTTAGATCCACTGACTCTTTGACCTGAACGTGTGATAAGTCAGTGTCGGGGATCAAAAGGTTAATAGCCGAAGGTGCAAAAAATTTAAGGAGGTCCAGCAGGAGATTCGCGTGGACTGTTATTGAAAAAAAAAATTGCAAAGCCGTTTATAGGTGACCATGTGTATATTCGGGGTAGCTGACAGTGAATAATGTTAAAAGCACAGCTGCTGTATGTATGTTATAGACAACTTTTAATGTGGGGGATGATTATTTAATAAAATTTTAATATAAAATATTTTAGCTCATATTTGTATATATACTAATTTATAAAACAAAAAATAATTAGTGAATATTCTATAGGAAATATCGCTTTCACAGCTTCAATAATCGTATAAATAAATTTCAAAACCACCGTAAAATGTCGTGTCCCAACCTACCATCCATCATCGGCACCGCCAAATCATTGCCACCACACTTATACTCTCCCCCTCTCTCCCTCTCTTTCTCCCACACCTCTGCAATCATAAATCACAGCTGGTATACACTCTCTCTCTCTTTCTCTTACTCTCTACCACACCGTACCTATCTCTTGCCACTGACCAAAATTCAGACCATCGTATGCCGCACAATATATACATATATCTACTTGTATGCCAAGGCCGCACGAATCTTTCTCTCTCTCTCTCTCTCTCTCTCGCTCTCTCTCTCTCTCTCGCCAAATCCGCAATTCGTGCGCGCTCTGCTGTGGTAGCTTTGGAGAGAAGATGCACCGCAATACATATATATATATATATACGCGGCATGCGTATATAACGCGAGCAGTGAGCAAACGAACGATCGATAAGAGTAGCACACGACTGTGCGCGCGTTGTGCACATCAGCCTTGGCCCGCGTCCTTCGTTCACTCGCGCGCGCACACGGCGTACTTTGCGATATGTGTAGCATCACGTGTATGTGTGTGTATGTATTGGTATAGGAGTGTAGTCGAGAGATTCTATAGGCTCTGCGTATCATTTGACGCTCTTGGTCTCGTGCGGCTTTTTTTTTTTTTGATAGGCATACGCGCGCAGCTGGACAGTGCTGCAGTCGCGACAATATATATGTGTATATATATATAAATCGTGTGCGACGACGGAGCAGTTTGTATATAGAGTGGAGTCTGGATCGATGAGACTGTGGATGGTGACATTGAGTACTGGACAGTGCTCGTATAGTATAGGGATGTTTGGTTGTAGAGAGATGTAGGATGATGTGTTGTTATATTTGTTGTTTTTAATGTTTAGAAGTAGTTTATGTAAATGTATAATATATAGATATTATATTTTTATTGTAGGAAGTTGCAATTGGTTTTGTTAAAATATTTTTTTATGTGTATTAGTAGTGTTATTGTTATGAAGAAATAAAATTTTTCAACTTTAGAACTTTTATATTCGGCAATATACACAATAATTGTATATTTTTTAATTAATATGGTTATAATTGAACAATATAATTAAATTTCTGATGATATGAAAGTTCTGGCTATTATTATATGTATTTACTAAAAGAATTTTGCAAATACAATCCGTAATAAAATGTTTTTAAATCCAACAACATTCTTCAGAATGGTAAAATTATTAAAATTTTCTAAAACATTGCGATTTACAGTTTATTTCTACCGTAATAAACATAAAAGTATATAAAATATATGAATTTCACTATATAAAACACAAAAATTTTCTTCTGCATTTAAATATCGTTGCGATAATCATCCGCTGTGATTTCTCCGAGGGTACAGATAGATTTTATTAATTAAGATATTTGCATAACAAGATATCTGATTAGCAAGAGGTATACTACCGTTATGCGATGTTAAATAAGCAGAATTTCTCCGCGCGATAAGCGAATGTTTATACTGATTTGAGATCGCATGTAAGCATGAGTAGCTAATTCATAACTTACAATGAGTAAATACTTATACTTGTACTACCGCTACTTTTTCCGCAATATTTAATATCTACTTTGTATTAACAAAAAAAAAAAAAATTCAGAAAACTATAATTTTATGGTGTCATGTAGCTACAACTGATTTTCCTCTCTCAATCGAACAATTTTTAAAAACATTTCACACCACTAAGCAATAAATCATAAAAAACCCATCAATCCCCACATAGCCACCAAATTCATCTAGTCCAATTAAAAAAAAATTATGACATGAAAGTTAACAGCTTTGGACGATTCAATAATATACGTATACACACTCAATTAAAGCAATATATATCCGTAACAGAGAGGTGCTAAAGCCGCCGGCGCTAACTCAACGACCCGTGGCGCATGCCTCTCTTAAAATGACCCTCCGACGATTTTACAGTGTGACCGCGCGTTCATCATAGTCTAAGGTATATATAACAAGGACACTGGTGTCCAGATGTTTGTATTTATGTATAGGTCAGGACGATGTGCAGGTAGAAGCAGGCTGAAAACGGTGTCAATTTTAGCAGAAGAATAAAGGGGGGAGGGGGGAGAGAGAGAGAGCGCGGTCAAGAGATGTGTAAGGTGAGACGAAGGGAAAGGGATACAGGTAAGATTGTGATGCAAATATGATTTTGTAAAGGTTTGTTATTGTATTTGACGACTGTGTGAATGCTGTGTGGATGTAAATGTGTCGCTATGCAATGCTATAATTCATAATTTTGTATATATATGGTGGTTAAAGGTTTTGGAACTAAATTGGAGCAAAGTTGCGAGGTTTAGTGTAAAGTACAGAACTTTAATGTTTGACATTATGTGTTTTTAAGATTCTATAGAACATATTTCTAGATATACACATATTTAAAGGAAGCTGCAGTAATAGACGTTACTGTTCCGAAAAACTCAAGTTATTATGAACCGTATATTTATTTACCCTTCAATAATATGAAAATCACATATAAATTTATCTGAATATTTATTGTACTCCCAATATTATTTTCAAACAATAAATATCTAAGATTAGAGTCACCCGACGATTAAGATAGCATTGTATCTTAAAATCCCGAAACGATTCTCACCCCGGACAACTGTTATATAAAAGGTCCTTTCCATATGATTCAGCCGCTTCGAATACACAACAACCCTCGAGAAACGGAACGATAACACGTCAAGATTTTGTCCGGTCCGAGAGAGATGAGATGCGGACCGGTAGGTCATTACCCAAATGCAAAACGGAAATACCTTCTAAGACAATACAGATCCTCGTATAAAATGTAAGCTGGCACAATAGCCGCATGACGTATATATACAATGAAGATAGGGGCGCGTTTTGTCACTGCAATTACGCCTTTATA
Source organism: Torymus texanus (assembly GCA_036873485.1). Taxonomy (NCBI): domain Eukaryota; kingdom Metazoa; phylum Arthropoda; class Insecta; order Hymenoptera; family Torymidae; genus Torymus; species Torymus texanus. Next base: position 621 of record JAYJLV010093384.1, on the reverse strand, counting down.
TGCCGCAGTGTCCCTTCGGTGTATATTCACGTAAGTTTTCTATCGCAGGTATAGAGAGAGAGAGAGAAAGGAGAGGGAGAAGAGAAGATTGTCAGGTATGGTTTAGAGATGAGGTCCGAAAGTTTTTCCCCTGAAGCGGGTATATGATCGTTCGGTTTTTGCGAGTTGGGGGTTACTGTGGTATAGAGGTAGAATAGCCGATGGGCATCTTAGGATGATGGAGTAAAAGATACTTCGTATTGTTCAACGATTTTTTTTTGTGAATGCGCTTCGTTGTTAAACTTAAGCTTATAGGTTGGTTTGACAAATGTATCCGAGAAAATGCTTAATTTTTTTTTAGAAATTGTGACTATAAAAATTAAAGCTATAAACTTAGAATTTTAATACAGTTTTGTATATATTTGTACCATGCTGTTTTACGATTGTAATAATTTTCGTGAGCGAAAGTTTTGTTCTGAAAGACTTGGCAAGGGCCAACTCTCTACTTAAGCACCAATGGGTCATAAAATTACAGAAAAATTTACCCATTTTGACTCCAATAACTTATAACGGGCGCATAGAAGAGACCTGTATTATCGGCAGGACGACATTAGAAGGGATAGAAGCACACAGAGTGACAGT